>PVLD010002741.1:0-158040 GCA_004027595.1 Dinomys branickii | reverse complement strand
TGCACCCATGTTTATAGCAGCGCAATTTGTAATAGCTAAAATGTGGAAGCAACCCAAGTGTCCATCCACAGAAGACTGGATTAAAAAATTGTGGCATTTTTATATAATGGAATATTATTCAGCTATAAAGAAAGACAGTTTTGGGGACTTTGTAGGCAAGTGGTCAAAACTGGAGTCCATACTCATAAGTGAAATAAATTAGCGATATATGTGCAGGCAACGCATTGTATCACTGGTGTAAGAACCCGAGCGTGGGAATATAAACTAGGAGACATGAAGGAAATCTGTTCAAAAACAAAGAACAGATGAGACGAGGGAAAGGAGAAAAGAAAGAGATAAAAATGTATGTATGTATATATGAATATACATATATGCAGGAGGGCTAACATGGTTCTACTATTGTATTATATCACTTAATGCTAAGGAATAATTGATGACGGGTTATTTGATCAATATTGTATGTCTGTATGTGTTATCCTGAGCACATACTTCGAAGATATCAATATGCAAAGCAGCAACTATTGGTGGTTTTTTTTGTTGTTGTTGTTGTTTGCCTGTTTTGTTTTCTGTCTTTGGATTTTTGTTTTTTGTGTTTTTCTGTTGTTGAGAGGATTAATTGTCTGACCAATTTTGCATGTCTGTATATGGGTTCATATATTTACACTTTGAAGATATCAATGGATAAAGCAATAACCACTGTTGAGACCATATCACCGTGTCTATAGATCAGTTGTGATTGTACTATTTTTTATGCTAATTGGTGTCTGTTTGTTAATATGTTTTTGCACTTTCTTTTTAATTAAAAAAAAAGTGCATACATTTACCTAGAAATGTTTCAAATTTATCCTTCTTTGCGGCTGAGTAATAGTTCACTGTATTTTAAAAAACCCTCCCATCTTCTTTATCCATTCATTGGTTCATGGCATTTGGGTTGTTTCCAAGATTTAGCTATTACAAATTGTTCTGTTATAAACATGGTTGTGCTTTTAATTCTTTAGGGAAGATACCAAGAAAAGGAATAGCTGGGTCAGATGGGACTTCTACTCCTAGTTTTTTGAAGAATCTCTGCACTGATTTCCACAGTGGTGGCACCAGTCTATATTCCCACCAACAGTGAAGAAGGATTCCTTTTTCTCCATAACCCCACTAGCATTTGTTATTCACTTATTTTTGATAATAGCCATTTTTTCTGGAGTGAGATAGAATCTCAGTGTTGTTTTAATTTGTATCTCTTGAATGACCAGTGATATTGAACATTTTTTCATATATTTACCAGAATGAAGAGACAACCCACAGAATAAGAAAAAATTTTACCAGCTCTTCATCACAGGACTAATAACTAGAATATATATATATATATATATATATATATATAATCTCCCTAAATTAAAGACCCAATCCAAAAAAGGGCATCTGAAATGAATACACATTTCTCAGATGAAGAAGTACAAACAGCAAAGCTGTGTCTTTCAAACCCTTTCTAAATAAGCAGGGATACATTTAGGGATGTGGGTCCAAGATTTGTGCCTACTTTTCTCCCGTAAGGACATTAAAATGTCTGGCTACATAATTAAGGAGATATTAGCACTAAAAGTTATAAATAAGATTTCTCTGGGTAAAAAATTCTGTATAAAATCCACCAAAAATTAGAATTAACTACATTAAACTTCCCAACCCTGGGCATTTTTGCCTAATTGCAGAATATAAAGCCAAAGCTAGCAATTATAATACTAATTCTTCCTTTGCATTTTAAATTGTTATCATTATAAGATGAAATTGTTCAAAGTTAGCACAACTTTCATGGCGCTCTGTGGGTCAACTCATTGATCCCACAGAATCACTTCCTGCTCAGGAGTCGAGTGGAAGACATACCCTGCTATGACATGAACAGGAAGTGATGTGGTAAATTAAGCAATCTTAAGTTCAATTCATAAAATCAAACTACCAATTATCCGAGTAAATTCCACAATGCCCTTCTTTTAAAAACTAGTCCCACTCTTGGCAAATGGTGGCCCTTCACACTTAAATTTGTGATAAATAGGTAAAAATGTGCTGTATTTTGACAATGTAAATACCAAATACCATTTGCTGCAGAACAAAGGATCAGTTATTTGCTGTAGCAGTGGGCTCCTTCCACAAACCAAAGAATTACATGAATTGTCAGTGTTCCCAGGCTTTCGGTTTGTCTGCAGTAAAATGAACAGAAGGAAAAAGAATGGTCATGTGTGCTGAGTGGCAGGGCAGGACTACACCATCAACAAGGGCACAGAACAATGAGGGCACAGCTGGAGATACAGCATGCCTCTGTGGCTGCTACCTGGAGGTCACCGCCCTAGATAATGCTACTGGCAGCATTGGGGGGTCTGGTCCAGGTCACAAAAGATGAGAGAAAAGAAGAGGATAAGAGTCAACAAAAAGTGGTAAGAAGCAAAGATCATGATGCATCCTAAAATGGGACTGGAGTTTATGATTAAAAACAAAAGAAGAGGAGGACTGTTTCCTCCAGAAGAGTAAGACTAACAGCTATATTATAGTAGGATATTTAATCAGTCACTGAAGGAAGCCATACTTATCTAGGGTGGTCTGGCTCCAGGATCCCACATAGAGAATAAAAACCCCAGGGATGCTCAAGTCCCTTTTACAACGCTGCGTTCTTGGTATGTAGCCTGTGCACATCCTCCCACATCCTGGAAATCATCTCTAGATTACTTATAATCCCCAGTGTAATGGAAATGCTGTGTAAACAGTTATAATGCTGTATTGTTTAGGGAATGATGCAGAACAAATCTGCACGTGTCCAGCACAGTATTTTCCCAAACATTGTTGATCTGCAGTGGGTTGAATCCAAGCACTTGCAAGGCACAGCTACGGAGGGCTGACTCTGTTTCTGCATGGGGCAATTAGCCAGGGATGAAGGAAAGGGCATCTGAAAGGAGAGCAAGGCACGAGCCAGCAGCCTATACATTTTCTTCTATCATTCGTTAGCCTTGTGTCACTCCTTGTGGTCTCTCCAAACCAGGAGTAGAACTAGGTACACTATTTACTGTCCAAATCAGTTCACTTTAGAGTAAAAGGATTGCTATTAGTATGCATACAAGATAGGCATAAGTAGTCATGGTCAGAATTCCCAGGACCTGTCTCCTGAGCCCCAGCGTATGCTCCTTCCCTGAGCCCAAACAAGGGGCTCTCTGCTGCAGCCCCCGTACTCACAGTTGGACGTCTGGACACACCCCTTCACCCTGCCACTCTCACTGCACTCACTGACTCTGCCCCTGGCCGTGGTGACTGCCCTGTTACGTGCTTTCTCATGAGCCGATGCCAATTCTTGCCCTCGCTTTTACTATACTTCATCATAACTACTTCTTTGCTCACTTCGCCCTTTTACTAGCTGTGCCAAAAGTTTATTCCAATGTTTCACTTGCATGCTGTGATTTTAAAATGGCTTCACGTTTCTCACTGCTATTAATTTATGGAGAAATATTATTTAAAATTACAAAGTCACAGCCACCTGAGTTATAGAGGCTTCTGTATCAATCTGTGAGCTTGTAAATGTTGTGGAAAAATAGCAGTCCTTAAGAAGAAGAGACAGTAAAGTGGTTTTGTGTTTATTTCTATTAGATGAAACACTCCAACCAATTTCTCTACTAAATTAGCTTTCCTTCCCATAGTAAAGACAATGTGATAACCGTCCCAAAGGCTATACATTTTAAGTCACATAAAAGGCAAATGTGCAGGAATGAATATTCTATTTCATTTTTGGCATACCACACAATTCATTTGGTGTGATTTGTGCAATTTCACCCAGACTAGAGGTTCCAGAAGAGAGAATCACATAGCAAAATATACATGATCAGATTTGACAGTGAAGTAAAGGGTTAGGGTAGAGTTGGGGTCTGTAGAGAAAAACATTGTTACCGCCATGTACACTTACCATCCAGAATAAAAGTACAACCAAGTCTTTAAGGTACAACTAAAAATTTATTTATAAACACAGACTTAGCGAACTTAAGGCTAGAACAAAGATTTTCAAGGGTGGAGATATGCTCAGTAATGGGCTAACCACTTAGACCACCATGACCTTAATTACAAACAAGAATACTCGACTTGTTTTTGTTTTCCTAGAGGACTAATAGTGTAGAAACCTGCCCTGGGACAATTCAATGAGAATTTCATGGGGTATGACCCCAGACATCAGGACTTTTCAAAAGCTCCAATGGGGCTCTCATGAATAACCAATGTGAGAATTGCTCTTCTATTTCCAATTGGTTCTCCCAGAACCAGCCATAGTAGCAAAAAACATTTATTATTCTGTGTATACTATGTATTTTCTTAGGGGCATGTGTGTGTTAACTCATTAAATATTCCCAGTAAAAATAGGTACTACTATACATCCCCACATGTTTTACCAGTAAGGAAACTGAGGTTCAGAGAATTTAACTTGCCCAAAATTCAACATCTAGCAAGTGAAGAAAACACAACTCAAATCTCAGTAGTCTGTCTCCCAAGTTGGCACTCTTTACTCTATGGTTCAAGTACTGCCACCAAAGACATCTCCAGAGATAGATACCAAGAAGCCATCTCCAGATCTAATTGGTCTCTGGGGGTGGGGGTTAGGAGGCCTGCCAAAGTGAGGGGATAGGAGAAATGTTGCTTAAATGTACTACTAATACTACAGCAAGTCAGTGGCAGTGTGAATTATACAATTTAAAATACCCTTCTGCCAAGAAATAATATTTTTAATAGCAGGTTTAATTTCCTTGTTAATTATATACTTTAAAGCTAAAATGAGATTTGGGAGCAGTTACACAGAAATGTTAGCATGATCCTTGCCGATAGATCCTAGCCAATGCTATCTGCTAAAGGACATGTGAACTTTGATAATATGTTTATGAGACAGCCAGCTCTAAACATGTAGTATGCAGTGAGATCTACGGTTCTTAAATTAAGAAGAGCTACAACAGTATAGCAAACAGCTATCCCTGCTCCCTCCTATACCAACAGTCTCTCCTCAATCATTTCTATCAGCATTTAAACACAGTCTAATATCTTTCTTTTTTAAAAGCAAAAGTAGCTTCCTTATCTCAGGTCCTATTATTACCCCACTTCACAATTCCTTTTCATATGAAACTCCTGAAAAGAATTATCAAACTACATACACTAGATCAAATTCTTCTACCATTTTTTGAGTTTTCCAAAAATCTCACTCTCTTCAAACACATCTTTGTTCTAGTTCTATATAGCATATTAGACCTTATCATGTATGTGTACCATAGCATGTCATATGATGTATATCTCTCAAATTTCCATATGACTTACCTTCCAGTTAACTAATTTTCTTTTCAAATTAATCTAATCTTCCACTGAACCCATCCACCACGCACTTTAATTTTATTGTTCTACATTTTGGTACTAACATTTCCATTTGCTTTTACAGTTTCCAGTTCTCTGACACAATTCTCAAGCTCAGCTTTTAACTTCTTGAACATACTAATGACTATCTTAAAGTTTGCAGGAGTGTTTCTAGACTAGATTTTTTGTTTCTTTGTTTCTTTTTCCTCTCTTGGTTTTGGGGAAAGTTTATCTCCTCTTTCTTCTCTCTCCTCTCCACATTCACTTTCTTCATGACCACAACATCCAGTCTCATGGATTTAAATACCTTCTCACTGTGGGTGCCTCCCAAGTTGACATTTCCAGCTACTTCTTCTTACTTAAGGTTCTTGGATCTTACTGCTTAGCAGACAGCTACGGTTTGCTGCCTCAGAAGTATATTATCAAAGTTAATATGTGCAAACCCAACCCCTGATTTCCATTACCTTCCTGTACCAGTCTTCCACGTCTTGGTAAATAGCATCTGTAGTCTTCTTGTCCCTCTTTGGTTTCACCTTCAAAATGTATCCAGACTGCGACCACTTCTCACCCCTCTGCCATCCCCATGCCCCTCTCCTTCAGCAATCACTGCCCTGCTAAGGCTCAGGGAGGCTGACACATGCTTGCACATAACCCAGCACTCCTACCACGACCTCTCACAATCTACCTCAACAGAGTGATCTTGGTTTCAAGACCTAAGCATAAGAAATACCATCCACTCCTTTGCTCAGTTTCTTGCTGTCCTTTCTTCTCAGCCCGTATACAAAGCAAATTTCTTACACTGGCCCACAGGGCCTTATACGACCCACCTCATCATCTGTCTGAGTTCGTGTGCTACTTTCTTGCCCATGGTGGCCTTCCTGGAACAAATCAGAGGGCAGGCATGCTCTCATTTCAGGTCTTGGATCTGCCCTTCCTCAAGCAACCTCAAGCAATCTTTCGCTGACTGTCACATGACTCACCCCTCACTTCCTTCAGGTCTTTCTTCAAGGAGACTCCCCAGAACCAACTAATAACAAATAGCCACTCTTGCCTCACTTCCTACATCCCTTAGCTTACGTTACCTTTCTCCATGTATCATTCATCATGTGTTTTATTAGCATCTCCCCTTCTAGATTTCAAGTTCTATGAAGGCAGGAGAAGTTAGTTACATTAATTGCTGAGAAGTCAGAGTAAAGCATATGGTAGGTACTAAAATAATCATGGAAGGAAGGAAGGAAAGGGAGGTTAACTGGTTAATCTGTACCTGTCTAACTTGTACGAACAGGAGGCTATTTCTTAAAAGGAAGTATACTTCAAAAGGAGAGACTGTCTCTAAAAATGATAGTGATTTTTAACGTGCTAAAAAATGCATGTATGCGTGTGTATACAACAAAGCACAAGTGTGTAACAAAGATCCATCAAAATGATCAAAGATGTACAACTAAATAAGTACCTCTAAGGGATACTCCGCTTTTATTTTTTTTAAAGGCACTTTCTGTAGCACAACCTACAGTCTCCTAGAATATTTGTTTCCAAATTCTTTTCATTATTTTGAAACAGATGGAAGCAATAAAAGACATCCAGCATACTCAGCATTCTAATTACTAGACTATAGCTCTTTTAAAATAACACTGTCCTTTTAACTGAAAAATAAAGTGTTCACATGCCCAAAGTTCAAAATATTAAGTGTTCTTGAGCATATTAAGAAGTATCTCAAAAACTAAAATTCTGACTGAATTATAATATATAATTAGGAAAAGAAAGGGATTCTGTAATTAAGGTACTTTACATGACGGAAATGTGAAATGAAGAGCTTAAAATTAAATGATTTGACGGACTCTAAAGAGAAGTGTTTCCACTCACAACATTTGATGGCCTGTGGTTTGCCCCTGAATCTGAAGATAGAGCTTAATTAATTAACTATTATGTCTCTCACGCAGCCAACAAAACTCTCAAAAATAGAAAAGCAAAAGGAAGGGCAATAAAAATAATGCAAAGTGTGTTTTTGTATAAATAATCCCAATTATCAAAATATAAAGAATTTAGCCCTAGATTTCACATGCTTTCTTGGGAGAAGGGCTTTATCTTTTTGTTTTGTTTTGTTTTGCTTGTTTAGAAACAGAGTGTGCAGCCCAGGCTGGCCTTGAACTCACAGTGATCCTCTTCATCAGCCTCCCAGTTGCTGGGATCATAGGGATGCACTACCATGCCCAGCTATGAGGGCCCTATTTTCTGGTTTCTTCACTGCTTTGTACCCAGAACCCAAAACAGTGTCTGACCCATATTAGGGGCTTGCAAACAAAGAAGAGTTAACTAGCACACTAACTACCAGGCACAACATAGAACATCACTATCATTGCCACTGAAAAATATCCCACAAAATGCGTGGCTCCCTTTTAGTTTGATTCATATCTGAAAGGTGTATTTAAGGCACAAAACAAAACAAAGCAAAAGCAAATATCAAGCTTATAACAGAATATTATTACATCCTGCTGTTTCTTTCAAAATGAAAAATTAGACCTAAAATTGGCTACAAATCCTGGAATTCTATCATGGCTAAATATTTAAGTATATATCTTTCAATTAAAAATACTGAGAAAGTCTTCATGTATCCTACTTTAGTTCCCAATTTATTGAAGGTAGCTACGTTGACTTTATTACAATGTTTGTTTTTAGTCATCTTCCTGCTGAACAGAATATTAATTTCATCTCTAACAATGACATAGCAAACGCATGAAAGATCCAGTTTCAGTGCAGGCATTTTGAAAACCCTTAGATTGGGTATTAAAGCAGACACTACAGCTGATCACCAAATACCACTATCTTCTTATGTCACTAGCTGAATCCAGATGTGTTTTGGAACAGCAATGTATCTAGGCAAAGAATAAAACCCCCACATTCCCTGAACTCCTCTGTACTCTCTGAGTAGCCACAAAAACAGCCCCGGCTGTTGAAATAGGCACAAGAGTGGGCTTCAGTTCAAGCGCATAGCAGAAGCATGTCTTTTACCTTCACCTTCCATCCTACCTGGAATGCAGATGCAATGTTAGAAATATAGCTGCCATTTTAAGACCACAAGGGACATAGACATACCGAGGAAGGTGAAAGGTTAGGATTCCCTAACATAACACTAGAGTGTCACACCGGCTGGGGCTCGCCTGACTCCTTTTCCTTCCGTGAGCAAA
The DNA here is from genome assembly GCA_004027595.1 of Dinomys branickii. Classification (NCBI taxonomy): domain Eukaryota; kingdom Metazoa; phylum Chordata; class Mammalia; order Rodentia; family Dinomyidae; genus Dinomys; species Dinomys branickii. The sequence continues at coordinate 149,506 of PVLD010002741.1, read as the reverse complement.
AGCAGAACCTCCATGAACCTGGAGTCTCACTGTTGAGGTTGCTACCCAATCAGGTCCTCCCCAACACAGGTATTAGTAATGACTAAAATATCAGAGGAAATAATAGCTTTTGGTAGTGTTCTCCTAAAATTTATTAATTAAGCATATTTATAAAAATAAAATACACTGCCTATAAATGTAGGCTTTTTTACATTTCAGGAGAGCAATAGTATTGAAAGCCTAATTGTAGTTGTCTGATGCTAAAAGAAACTAAGTTTTTAAAATGACACATTATTTAATTAAATAAAATTAACTAAAAAATTCATATAGGGGTTGGGAAATCCAATCACCATTAATGAAAAGTCTGAATTATAGAATTTAATTGTATTACTTTTATTTTGGTAATTAGCAAGATAATCATTTGCATAAAAATAATTTTTCTAAAGTGTTTGTTATCATCTAAAATAGAATTTAGTCCCCAAAACTAATATCCCTCCCAAAGCTTGAAATATCATTGAATTGCATGGAGGAAGACAATGTTTCTTAGACCATGGTCAGGAAATTCACACCAGCCATATTTAGCACAAATTTCAAGGCACTGCAGACAACACTGTGAACTTTTACTAAATATTCACAGAGGTTCTCTTAAGGCCTAGTCGTGGTCAGGCTGAAGAGGCCGTGTGGCTTAACTTGCAATCATATATCCCTTGGTTTTGGAGACTAGAGAGGTCATTGATCATAGGTATCCTATCCCTCAGTGATTTTCAACCATAACTAATGTATAGTCGTGAATCACAAATCAAGAAAGTCCTTCCACTACTTTCCTATCAGGAAACTGCTATTGATCTTAGAAGACCCAGAAAAATTTCTACCCTCTTTTCAAGGATACTCACTCCACACCTTACACCTTATTAGAGAATGTGCTACCCAGCATCATAATTATCTGCTTATACAATTCTTTTTCTCTTTTTTGGATAAACAATCTCATGAAGACTGTGCTTTCTCCATCTTTGCAGTCTAGATTCTACGAAGGGAAAAATATCAATCAATGTTTGACAAATGATTATTTAATGAACATATGACAGCATTCCCTATTGAAAATATCACAGGAAAAATACACTAGAATTTATATTATGACATAGGGTATACATAAAGCTAAGTTGCCTTTAACAGAATCTTTAAAGGAAAATGAAGAGTTAAAGGAAAACAAGGGTCATTTAGCTCACATTTGGGCCTAGAAAGCTGATAATCTTGGATATCAAGGTCACCTTACATAAGAAAATCATCTTAGTATTTATTTAGATATATACTGTCTCCTTATGTACAACATCCTGATGAGGTAGATGCCATTTGACAATGTGGCAAAAATATGATGGTGCAAGTTCAAGTCCCAGTCCCAGTCCAAGTCCCAGGTAGCACCCAGCTGTCAAACAATACCTGTTTTTCTACCTACCATGCAGTCTTCCGTCAGGGCTGAATTTCTTCTATGTTGCTGCATCCCTTAACCACAGCACAGCATCTGGCACCTGAGGGTCATGTAGATGTCACCAAATGAATGAATCACTGAAGAGCCAGTGTTTGCACGCAAAGACCAGGCCTTTCCCACCACACCCTGCAGGCTCATAATGCTTATCTCACAAAATACTGCTTTTCTATGCATTCAGTTCCACAATACTGGTTACTTATTCTTTTCTCAGCACAGTGTTTTCCCTGAAAGACTATATGCCAGTTGTTGCCTTGACAATTCCACTTGCTTAGCTTTAATTTGATATTGATTTAAAAGGAAAGAGGAAGAAAAAAACCTGGTAACAGTTCCACAATTAGCAGTTCAGCTTACATAAAACTTGGTTGGAAACAGGCCGGTCTTTGTGACATTCTGTTTCTTCACAATAAAATTGCATTCCTTTTAGTCTACATGGGCAAATCTAAAAGGTTTAGCTGATGGATCAAGGGTATATTCACAACTGGGTCTAAAGATACATGGAACATGTCAGCTGTATAGTTTTATGATGAAAAGTTTAAGCTGTGGAGTAATACAGCCTGTATTAATCTATTTCTATTCCCCAGCTCCTTCTACAGAAGACATATTCCAGCTCGGTTTTCTCTTCAGAGCTCACCCGCTCATACCCATGTGGCATTGCCAAGTTACAAAGCACTAGAAAACAAATAAATACAAACTGACCGCCCAAAATGCACTAGTACCCACCAAATAAATGGATAAATACAGACACTGAGTTAGCAGTCATTCTTTGTAGGGTTTAACATAAACGTATTCTCTCCTAGAAAAGCACAATGGAAGATTTTAAGGAAGTTGGGTTTGACCTTCTCACTTTTCTCCTTTATTTTCTGCATTTTCATATCCCATCCTATGTGAGTAGATTCCATTAAACCATTTCTGTGCTTTATCACCTTGGATTAGAACTAAAAAACATATACAACCATCAGTAACCAAAGCACATTTTCCAGTCATCTTCACAGTTAAGGAAAATGACAGGCAGTAAAGGGGGGGAGGTGGGAAAGAGCATAAAGAAATAAGCAGAACTCAAACTGAATGAAAGCTGAGCTGCCCTTACTGACGCACATGCATCTTTTGTTCAGGACCGTACATTCACAAAAGCAAAATTCGATTAGCCGGAAACGTATACACGGAATTACACTACAAATACTGATTTCACTTTCAGTTATAAAATGCTGAAGAAAAATATTGCTACCAAATTGGGAGGAAATGAAAGGTCAGCACATTGATATAGAATATGCAATTTCTTCTCCAAGCAGTATTAGGGTAGTATTACGTGTATTCTATGAGGATACAATTAGATTGCTAATGGGTCTCTGGGCATTGTCCAACTGTGACCAGTTTGCACACTGCTGAGCTATTAAAGACTCTGAAGATACTCCCTTTGGTGCTAAGACAGTGTCTTCTGTTAAAACAATGATAGTTTTTATCTGTGCTTGCAACCCAGAAACTAGGTGGGTTATTGATTTAGGCTGGACCTCCAAACAGCCAAACAACAATGAATGGTGCATAGATTCCACCCTTAATAGAACGTGAGGACAGATGCTTTATTCAGCTGATCGGCAATCAGCGCATGAAGTAGAAATAATTTATAAAACCTCTGGAATAGACATTTTTCTTTCAAGTTTCTTACTTCCATTGACTCTTCTCAGGAATACAGTGAACAATATTTACTCTATCACAGCAAAACTAAATAAATGGATAAAAGAGAGAGAAATTGGATACTATTGGGCAAAGTAAGACATATGGGCTCTCAAAACACAATTTTGTTTGGGAAAAATGAAACGAATATACCCAACATTTGAACTTACATGCGTTATACACCCAAGAATTATGTCTCACAGGTATCAACAAAGGCATTTTACTTTCCAGAGCACCACAGAAGGGAAATACTTCATTTAGTAATTTATACAATATATATGGGCCTAACACTAGAATAGTTTAAGATGGGGAAATACTTTTTTTCTACAGTCAAGTCACATCAGAAAGAAGGTGCACTTGCCATGCAAAAAGCATTGTTCTAGCCAATAAAGAGAACTGTCTCACAATTGCATGGGAGACCCAGTGAACCTAATCAAGCAAGGTTATCAGAGTTTCTTTAATCGAATCTAAAGTCCCACCCACACCGTCTTCCGATCAATATTCTCAATGCACCTACTGCATCCTCTTGCCCAATTACAAAAGACCAGATAACCCCGCGACAGATGGACAGTACACACAAGCTTATTTTCCACCGTTAAGCAGAGTTAATATAGGGAAGCTATTTCAACCACAGAATAAATGGAAAAGGGTTAAACGTGAAATTTAATGGGACAGGATTTAACATTCCCAATCTCATCAGCAAACAGGCAATTTCTGAGGGAAAATATGCTAGAGAAGACAAACCTTTCACAGATACAGCAGTTAATTATTTTTTTTTAAATCCAACCCTGAGCAATATTTCATATGCAGTGGTCTAGCCACTATTAAGACAAGTATAAAACAAAGATCTCTCCAGGTGGAGAATCTCCACCTGGGTGTCTCTGGCCCACATGCAACTCTCTCTCCTCCCCTGCAAACTCTTATGTTCTACTCCCTTCATTACCAGGTTCGTGGTTCCTCTTCAAAAATCTCACTCTTAACTTTTAGACCCCAGTGTTGCATTTCCCAAGCCATTAAATTTCAAAGGGCTTAAATTTTCAATATGCATTTCATAAATTAAAAGAAAAACAGAAAAGAAAAATTGAGGGAAGGCTGATTGCTACTGGTGTGTGGACTTTTTTTTCATTTTGCACCTTAAGTTCTGCACCGGCTACTTTTTGCACTCCGAATAGGCCCTTCCTACCACACTTCAGCTGGGTGGGCCTGTTCATTAATGAGCCAATTTGCACAGTCTGAATGTTAGCACACACGCACTTCACACTGCATTACAATGCATGCGTAAGTGTAGAACAATTACAGAGTGATGCATCTTGTTCCCCAAGTGTGACGGCAGACTCCTTGCGACACAAACTGCGCTGAGCCCTCCTTTAGAAGACTGCTGCCTTTGTATCCTCTCCTCAGAGCCTGCTGCACATTTGGGTACAGTATTTGCTGCAGGACAGGCTGGCCCCACCCAGGGATTTGGTTTCAGCAGAGGAAATTTCAAACAAAGGGATGCCTGGCATCAAGATCACTGGACTTAGGCAAATTCACTCACTCCCAGAACTGAACTCTAGCATCTACATGACAGCTCTTTTTACTAGTAATTCCCACCTTCTCCAGGTGGCCCTTGCCCTTCTCTGATTGCTGACTGGAACCTGAATACCTGGCTTCTGGGTCTACCTCACCACCACCTACTGAACTTGAGTAAATCGACTTCACTTCTCTGTCCTTCAGCTCCCTTAGCTACAAAACAATTACACCTGTTCTGTAAAAATGTCATGAATCTAAACTTTAATTTTTTTAAATGTGTGGCAACATTCTCACAAGAAATGTCTTCACCCTAAGACAATTATGACTCATTTATCACCAGCGTGCTAAGACTCCAATCATTATGTAACAGGTCAGCGCCAATTAAATGAGCTAAAATCAGTGGCTACCTCATGACTGCCGCTCCTGGAGAAGGTTTAATCAAGTAATGAACAGACAGCATCAGCTCCATGCCTGACATTTAGTAAGGTACGCCACGAATACTAGCTATTCTTATTAATACCAAAACAAATATAACTAGGAATTGTTTCATGGATTTTCATCAAAACTCAAAATTTCCATGTAAACTGACATAACAAAATCTATTCAGAAATTCCCTTACAGCTAGTAGAGAGGATTTTAAAATGCTGCTAACTCAGAGAAAAGAATTGTATAAGGTGAGAGATATACCAAGTACCCCGATCTGATAGTTACAAACTGTGAAAGAACACTGAAATATCATCTTGTACCTTATAAATATGTATAGTTACTCTATGTCAAATAAAAATAAACAAACAAATTTAAAAAACGACGATACTTTGCGGGGAAGGGACTGAGGATTATACCCAGGATCTCTTCCTTTAAGCTATAACCCTATTTCTTTTTCAGTTTATTTTGAGACAAGATCTCACTAAGTCACTAAATTGCCTAGGCTAGGCTAGAATTTGTGATCCTCCTGCCTCAGCATCCAAAGTGCTGGAGTTACAGGCGTGTGCTACCATGCCTGGCTGGCATTCACTTTTTGGCGACTAACTAAACATGTAGTCATAGAAAGCATATCCCAGGAACCCAAATTTTCCATATTTAATTTTATAGTTTTCTCATCTTCAAACTGAAATCTGTTTTGTGCTTAAAAGTAATCTGGATGGAATTCTGAGTAAAGCTACCTAGTAATAAGGTTTAAAGAAATGTACATTTGTGATATTAAAATGGTTTTATCAGGGCGGTAGTTAAATTTTCTTCTGAACTTTATCTCCACCTTTACTCCTTCGTTTGCATTCAAAAACATTTCGGTAACATGACTTCCACTTCCTCCTTTGTACTGTGTGTACCTGATCCTTTCCTCCACATCGCCCCTTCTCTCCTCCGAATCCACAGCCCCAGGATAGCAACTTCTGCACCTCTGTCATCGTCTGCAGGTCCCCCACTCTGGTCTCCGACCACCCCATCACCATCCGGGGGCCTGTCCTTCCTCAAGCTGCTGCTCCACAGCAGCCACAGTCCTTTCAGATCCAAGCCACCTCTGCTTGCCTTTCACACGGAGATCGGGGTGTGAGGTTTGATGGACGCCGCTCTCTTCTAGATGCCTAGTGGAGAAATCACCTACTACTTCTGCTTTCAAACACAGAGGTGTGGCACATCAGGATTTCATTAAACACTACCTTTCAGGGGGTTCCCGACCACTCCATCTAAAGCCTTGATTCTTCTTCTTTGTTTATGCTGTAAGTTTTGGCGGGGGATATAGCTCAGTGGAATAAGCACCTGCCTAGCAAGCGCAGGGTCCTGAGTTCGATCCCCAGTACCGCAAATAAATAAATAAATAAATAAAAACAAACAAAAATAAAATAAAAAATATGCTATAAGTTTCCTTCATGATATTTACCATACGGTGTATTTATTCAATCTGTCTGCCAATTTTGGGGGGGGCGTTGGCTGAAGATTGAACCCAAGGAATACTGAGCTGTATTTTCACCTCTTCTCTTTTTTCCTCTTTCTGTTCTTTTTTTTTTGAGACAGAGTCGTGCTAAGTTGCTCAGGTGAGGTGGCCTCAAACTTGTGATCTTCCTGTTTCAGCCTCCAAAGTAGCTGGGATTACAGGCATGCACCACCATGTCTGGTTAATGTTTGCCTTTCAATTAGTTTGTAAAACCTATGAGGGGAGAGGGGCTTGCATTCATTCAACAGTAGAGGCTCAGCCAGTGTCTACTACAGTGTCTCATAAAAACATGAGTAGAGGTTCAATGTACATCTGTTGAACAAACTAATGAAATCTGAGCTGCTCCTGTTGTTTCGCACTATACCTGGCTCGAGGAGAATAAAAGTGATAGACACAGTTTTTCCTCAAGTAATTCACAATTTTATGGGAAAACAAGACATACTGACCACAGAAAAGTGCACAAGTATCAAAAGGTACTTGTATATGTTACAAGAATCCAGGAACAAGAAATGAAGGAATGACCACAGCCGTCTAAAGAAGGGTACGTGGAGCAAATGGGATTTAGGCTGAGATTTGGTGGATGAATTAAATTAGGGTCGGTGAAGAGCTCAGAGGGCCTTTCTCAATGAGGAAGGTGCAGAGCATGTGCCAAGGCTGGAGATGCAATGAGCCCTGGTCCACGCAGAAATGACATGTGCAAGATTCAGGTGATCAGCAGAACTGGCCGGACAGTCTGCAAACAGATTATGCAGGCTCAGATTAGGTAGAGCTTTGAGAGCAAGGCTGAAGAATTTACACTTGACACCACGATCAAAAGAGATCCCCCAGAGGTTCAGTGGAGAGGCTCACATTGGCCCTGGCAAAGAACAGCTCTACAGCTCCAGGATCTACCAGTCCAGAAGGCTGGAAGTAAGGAGAGCAACAAAGACATGGTGGTCACTGAGGGCACCACAGTGAGAACAGAGAAGTAGCAAAAACTGAAGACTGCAAGTTCCCACAACTTGCGCCTCTTGGTTTAAAAATAAAGAGAGGGGGAGAGGGAAGGGGAAAGGGGAGGAAGGGGAGAGAGGCAGGGAGGGGGAAGGATTTGGGAGGGGACAGGGAAGAGGAGAAGGAGGGGGAGGGAAGGATTTCGGATGAGGGAGGAAAAGTGGGGAGAGACAGAAGCGCAAGGAGCGAGGCTGAAAAAAAAGATTAAAAACATGCATCCTTTGCCTTAGATCAATGTACACTGCTATGCCTTGGGAGATAAGAACAACATAGTAAAATCATCTTACACTTGTGATCCAGGCAATGTGGAATAACCACTTTTAAACAAGTTGGAATAATGTTACCCAAGCTGACAGATTTTTTTCAAGCTTGACTAGTATTTAAATTGTTTGTTCTATTATAGTGTATATTTGTTGCCAAGGAAATAAACAAAGAAAACTAAAAAAATACAAGAACACCCAAGAAAATTACACTACCATTTATCATTTATTTAACCATGTAATCATCCATTCAGTACAAGTATTTATGGAATGTAGTCACCCCTGAGGGATGGATCTGCAAGGGACTTGTTCTAGGACGTCTCTCAGACACCAAAATCCACAGATGCTTAAGTCCTTTATATGAAGTATTTGCATATAACCTACTCACACTCTCCTGTATATTTTAAATCATCTCTAAATTACTTATAATACCTAATAAAATTAAATGCTCTATAAATAGATGCTGCACTGCATTGTTCAGGAAGTAATAAAAAGGACAAAAGTCTGCATATGTTCAGCACAATTTTCCTTTTTCATATTTCCCATTCACAATTACTTGAATCTGCAGATATGAACCTACAGATACAAAAGGCTGACAGTCCACATGCACCCCTAGCACCATGAGGGGTAACACAGTTACAATGAATACCTCCTTGGTACAGCTTGCATCCTGCCATTTGTTTTAACCTCAATGTTTCACATTGTCTTCTGGGATGGGGAAGGCTCCAGGTTGGGGAACTGGTTATATTGTATGCCAGCACTGTGGCCTTGAAATAAATAATTTAACCTTTCTACTCCTTCATTCTCTAATCTGTGAAAGAATAATTTTACAGGGCACCAGCACACAACAATGTAATTGTGAGAGGTGACCATGGAAACAGCCCCAGCAATAGCCTTCTTGTTGTATCACACCCTCATGTAACTTCCTCCCTTTAAGTATGGGCTGGAAGGAGCCTCTCGCTTCTACCACTTCCCAGACTGTGTTATACAAAAATAGTGATTCTCGTTCTGCTCACCCTAAGAAAGCACTGTGTGACAAGGAAATGAGCAAGGGCTCAAGCTGGCAGCCCTTGAGACCTAAGAGCCCTAGTACAATAGCTGCAGGAAGTGCTTCCCACAGGTGAATGAATGAACAAGAAAGTGGATTCAGCACAGGAGATCCTCCAGATGAGGCTGCACACCTGGCTGCATGGACGATGAAGAACTGGGGCCAGTGACTGAGCCCATCACACCTGCATGCACTTGCTGCATCACATTTTGGACCAATATCTGTGTTATGTTAACTTAACATCATGCTTCTCAGAGGGGTGCCTATGAATATGTTATGTTAGTGCCTTGCATTGAGAAAAAATGTAAAAGTATGTGTCATATAGCATGTTAGATGTTATTCTGTAAAGATGTAGGGGTAAAATAGGAAGCCAGACTTTTGCTCTATATGTTGACTGGCAATTTTAGGTACTTACAAATGAAAGACTGTTATTTTTGAGTGCATTACTTTGGAGTCCTCTTTTTTACATTGATGATTAATTTTTCCCTCTAGAGACTTCTGTCTGATATCAATTCTCAGTCTTTCTCTCCCACTGTGGCTCTCTATGCTATGTACCACTGATTCCTTCATATAATTTGTCAAAATTCTTTTTTTGGTGGTTGACTGAATTTTAGTTCTAGCATTGTTGCCATCAATAAGTTAGTTTTAGATGCACTAGATGAGAACGAATAAAAAAGATCACCTTTATTCAAGATAAGGATGGACTTAAAAGATAACTCTACTTACTATTGTTGCAAATAGTTTTTAAAACCTTGTTTATTATACTTTACAAAATACATTTACATTATTACATTAATTATCTGTCACTGTTTAACAAACCCCTCCAAAGTTAGCCTCTTCAAATCAAAATTAATGTCCACCAGAGGACATTCCCCTACAGGCTTGCACCTCCATTTACCTGGGCTTGGCTTGCATATCCATCTCAGAAGACTTGTTTTTCAACTATATGAGACCAACAGAAGTAACAATGTAAAGGTTCTGAGCCCCGGCTTTATTACACAGTACATACTTGGGCTAACCCCATGGGGTACAGGAGCCAGCTTATATCACTTCACAAAAGCTTACTGTTAAATTTCAGAACTTATAGGACCAGCTCTTAAACACACCTGCTAGCAAAACTTAAATTATGTAAACTTAAACAACAGTACAACTAAACGTACTCAAAAATCTTAGCTTCCTACTTCTTTTACTACATTTTGCTATTATCTTTGAAGTTGTCTATTCATCTGGATGACAAAACATACTACACAGTGCAGTTCTTCCAACTGATACCAACCATATTGGTAGCTTGAAATTAACTGCGGTGGGAGTATTTATACCACAGAAATGCGCAAATACTAAAAATTAAGACTTGCCCCTTCTTCCATAAAGCCAGTTAGGTTTCCACCAGCATGAGAAAGTCTTCCTAGTCATCTCCGCCCTTTGGCCTGGAGCCCCAGAAGGACCACATATAAAGTAGACTTGAGCTCCACCCACAGTAAAAAGACAAGCCCACCCATATCACAGCAGGAAGCAGGACTAAGAGCCAAGTACAGCCAACCAGCCAAAACAGGATCTGAGAATAAAGATACTGGATAAATTGAGTTATGAGAGTTTGTTGTTAAACATCATTGTGGGACTATCTAACTCATAGTAAGCTAATGTTTAGTGAGCTGGTCTATCTGAAAAGGTGTACAACTGGCATTTAAGAAAAGAAAAAAAAAATGAGGGCATGTATAGACCCTGAAAGTGAGAGGAAAATAGCCAACCACTGATAGAGTCATAAAAATCCCAGGTTCCAAATAGCATAGTGCTTTCGTAAAACTTTATATTTTTGCAATGCTGGAGATGGAACCCAGGGCCGTGTGCATGCTAGGCAAGCACTGTGCCACTGAGCTACCTCCCAGCACCAGCACAGTGCTTTGCATAGCATTACAAAGACAGAGTTGGACGAACATCAGATAAGGACAAGTTAAGATGCTAAAGGATGACTTGTGAAGGGAATTCGTCAAGAATTAATTTAGCCCTACCACGCACTGGACAAAATATCAGGCACTGTGGATTCATTGTGAAAAAGAGAGGCCCAGTCAAGTTGTGAGCAGACAAAGGAGAAACAGGTAAGCCTGTGAGAAGACAAAGGCAGAAAGCCCACAGGAGAAGATCCAGCCCAGCTCATGGGATTAGGAAAGGCTTCCCAGTGGAAATGATCTGTACTAAACAATACTCCAGTGGATTCATTAGAAATAACTAAAGGCTAAAAACAAAACAAACAAAAGAGAGATGCTGGACTGAAAAGAAAAAAGATACTTTACAGGGGAGATAGGTAAGGTTTAACATATCAGATCAAATGCACCACAGACAGCCTTGGACCACTATCAAGATGAAGGGTTGGCCCATTTCTGCTCTACGTGCAGGAAGTAGAGGCTGTTGTGGAAGGGGCCACACTCATCTGCCTAACCTCAGAGATGCTCCTACAACCTGGCCCAACACTGCAACTGTTCTCCCCTCTCATTGACACTTTATCCATTTACCTGCCGGACAACCCGGAATATGTACAAGTAACAACACTGAAGTGTGCATATTTATTGAGCGTAGGTAAGTATTGTTTTAAAGCGGTACGATATCCAGGCCAACTAATTCAGCATTTGGGCCACGGCTGCCAAAAAACACTGCCTCACAAAAGCTGAAATGCCCTGTGCACCCAACCTTGGAAAGGAGGCACACTCTTGAATTGAGTTCCCTCCACAAGCCATCCTTTAGCATCTCAATGTGTAGAGAGAATAGCACATTCTTTTCAAGTATACTTTTTAAAATCCAGAGCATACATTTGTTATATACATTTATACTAGTATGTCCACTAAACTAAGTGATTCTAAATAGAATAAAAAAAAAGGAACTCCAAGTTTTAATTTTGTTTTTGAACATTTAAACAGCCCCAATTCACACCGGAGAGTCCTAATCACAAAACAACAAGTCTTACTGTAAGATTTTGCTTCAAGAATTCTGCAAGTGTGACTACCCCGCAAACATAGTAATGTTAAAAAAAAAAAACTTTCATTGTAGCCACGCTGGTAAATCAAGCATACTAAAGCCATTCTACAGGATGACAATTCAAATACTGAAACACAGAAGGAAAATAGAATATTTGACAAGGCCTTCATTTAGAAACATCTCAGGATTCAGTTTAATCAAGCACCAATCTATTTCTCTGAGACTGTTAGCCTGCAATGAAATATTAAAATTAATAAGGCCATTTTCTTTGGAGACTTGGGTAAAAAAATGCAATGGAGACACCACTGACAAGACAGAATGGTTTAATTTAAGGGGGGAAAAGTAACTTAAATTACCAGGCCATTACTGCCTTTCTCTGCTGGCATTAAATATACACTTAAGGTATTTCCAGGATAAAACACAAAATATAAACTATAAAAGAGACAAAACACAGGTGTCCTGTTTTATTTTCCTATGTCAGCAGCACTTCAATCTTAGCATCTTTATATTTGATTCTTTTTCACCAAATATTTTTCTCCTCAGCTACTTCTCCAACATGCCAAGTTAAACTTTCCCAGATCTTTCTCGTTCTAATCATAGCACAGCAAACTCCGGCAAAAATAACCAAGTAAAGTTTTCCTAAAATGACTGGTATCTATGGCAAAGGAGCAGACTCAGAATGAAGATTTTTTTTTTTAATATTATGGCCAAAATTACCACATTGCCCACAAACCATAAAATAGCACATAAATACTGAATTCAACATACACACACAGACTAGATTCACCACTCAAGTGAAGTAATTTCCCTCAAATTGTAGAACATCAATAATATAAATGACTTATTGAATGTAATTAAAGTATAGATTATTACTAGAGCTAGGTCTAATTCCCACCTTGCCCTCCACATTGCTAAAGTTAGCTAGAAAACCCAGACTGTTCTTTATGCTTAAGACAACCAAGGTAGAGGCATGATAACTAAATGCTGCAGTGAATTCTCAAGAAGCTACTCCAGCCCACAAGTGGCAAAGGAGGCAGGCGCTCGCCAGGTGCTGGGAACATATAATTGGGCCTTCACTTCCTGTGCTTCGTCCAGGAAGCTTGGAACTCACCACGCCCATGCCACAGGAACTTTAGTTGGTTACACAGATATGAAGTCTTCAATCTGACTGCAAACCACTTGCCCCACTGTTAAAGACTACAGTACTGAGAATATTTTAAGTTCTCGTTTTTGTTTTTCTCATTTTAAGTGAAGATGTTTGTAGCTAAAATTGTCTAAGAATTACTTTATATAAAACAGATGCAATTTTGAACTTCAGCACACAATAAGTCCATGGTTAGTTTTTACTCTAATTTTTTATTCAATATCCAATGTCATTTGGTCAAAGCAACTTCTGATGTATTTCGAAGTTAGAAAGAATTATTTAGATTTTGTGTTCAAGGACATAAGGTAGCCACTTGGGAGTGGGAGGGGAGGTGAATCAGAGGCTGAAATAACTATTTTGGAGAAGGCTCTTCCAATTTACCATTTCTTTAAGCATGTGAAGCTTTGTTATGAAGCATAAAATAGTTCAGTGATGTCCCAATCAGTTGTCATGGAGCCAAACTTTTGTGAAACATCCCAAGTTTTTCAGAAAAGAGTAGGGACACTGATTATGAAAAGGCAGCTTAGGTGGCCAGGGATTCAGTACACAGAGCACTTAGAACTTCGTTTACAGAGCACTGACGCTCAGAATCCCAACCCTAGCTGTCCTAGGGTGGGTAAGAACCCTGGGAAATCCAATTGATGTTATATTACACTTAAAAGCAGAGGCCCAGTCTCGACATCTGAAATGGACAGGAATGATTTAGACAAATAGCTAAGGAACAGAGCTTATTTAAAGGTTGGTTGAAAAGTTATTTGAATTTTCAAACACATTGATAACAAAAGTTTTTAAAAGTTAGTCTTTAAACTTAAGCATTACAAAGAAATAGGATGCCAATCTTGACTCAGACAGTTGCTGTGATACTCTGAGTAACTGCTAGCTAGGGAAACTGCTCGGACCTCTCGCATTCTTGAGTTATTAGACCTACTCTTACAACCACGATAAATGACTTCAGACAGGACTTAGACACATGTGATGTCATCCACTGACTGAGAAATAAGCGAAACATGAATTAGAGCTAAATGGAAAATAAATGTTATGGTGTTTTTCTAAGACTTGGTATTAAAACAGATTAATGAAAAATTAATAGTATCTCTATGAATTTAGATAATAAGTCCTGTATTCTTCCTTGCAACAATAATACTAACTTTCTGGGAAAAATGCATTAGATTTAGCGTTTATCACCTTGTTTTTATTATTCCTATAGGAGCTAAAATGACAAGTTAAGTAGCCACAGAATGTCACCCTTTAAAGCTAAAAATTGAAAAGAATTTTTAGCACTCAGAGAAACCAAGGCTTCAGCAAAAAGTAAAGGATTAAAATAAGTCTATAATTGGCATTTAAAATACAGGTGCTTGTCACAATTCAGTTTCTGATATCTGTCCCTAACCAGTAGCATCACTTCTCTAAAACCTGTCAAAATAATTTACCACAAAACATTTTCAAAGTATATCATTTAATAATGATTTAAAAAGTTCTCTCATCTAGATACCCAATTGAATGGCAAAAGGGATTTATAGCGTTTATCCACCACAAGATAGAGACAATGACTTTGAAACATTGTTTCAACTGTCAGCAAATGCCCTATAATTTCCTATGCTATCAATCTAAATTCCAGAACGTTTTAACCTGTTGTGATAAAAATCAGAATATTAGCAATACGGAGCAAAAAAATACCACTATTTTAAGTATTTTAAGTATTCTATGAACAAAGAATATATTTCTCTCTAAAATGTTTTAAGACCAAAGATGGAAATATTTCAAACCTGAAAGGACCATCCTAGCAAAGGAGAAGGAAAGGTCAGGAGAAGTATAATGGACTAGAATTTGAAGGATAAAATAAAAATGAAAATTCATCATTGATGATTTGAGAGATGCAAATTAAAACAACACTGAGATTCCATCTCAGCCCAGAAAGAACGGCTGCCATCAGGAAATCAACCAATAACAAACGCTGGTGGGGCTGTGGGGGAAAGAGAATCCTTCTCCATTGTTAGTAGGAGTGTAGGCTGGGTGCAACCACTGTGGAAATCAATGTGGCATTTCCTCAAAAAACTAGGATTAGAGGTCTCGTTTGAACCCGCTGTTCCCCTTCTGCGTATCTTCCCAGAAGAATTAGAAAACATCATACCACAGTGATATATGGGTACCCATGTTTATAGCAGTACAATTTGTAATAGCTAAATCTTGGAAACAACCCAAATGGCCATCAACCAAGGAATGGATAAAAAAGATGTGGTATTTTTATACAGTGGAGTACTACTCAGTTATAAAGGATAAACTTAGGACTTTCATAGGTTGCAACTTGAGAACATACTCCTAAGTGAGATAAATGTCTTGCATGTATAAACATTATATTGTCTCCTTAGTGTAAAAAACCAAAAGAGTAACTAAGATACAAAAGGTACAATAGATATTGGGAATTGGGAAGAAACCATTCAAAAGGAAAAGAAACTGAGATGGGGGAAAGGAGAAAAGAAGGGAAAAGGAAAAAATATACACACACACATGATAGTTAAGATAGCTGTACTACTAATTTCTATTAGTTCATTAAAAGAAAGGTTTGAGCTTATACTGTTTGATCAGTTTTTCATGCCTATATCTTATAATCTGAGCAATTGCTTTAAAGATAACAATAAACAGTACTAACCATTGTTACCTTCCTATCTCTGTTTGAAATTTTGTATCAATTTTTAGTAATTTTTCTCTTTAAAATAAAAAATTTCAAAGTAAAACTGTAAAAGTTACAACATAATTCAAAGCAATTGAAAATGGCTATAAAAGCACATAACTTTAGACCTTATCTACCTTGACTTTTTAATCACACAAAGGACCACTAAGTAAACACTATGAGTGATTTCAAGACTTTTAACTTGTTGCGAAGTAAAAAAAAAAGCTGTTAAAAGTTTCTGTTTTCATGTAGAGATTTACTACATTGATTAAGGCACAAAAACAGCTGCACCAGCTCATGCTCCACTAGTTAGGAGTGGTCAACATATGTCCTTGAAAATACAATTGAAATAAATGTGATATAACTGAATTGTCAACACCACTACCGCCTCAACACCTCAGATGTTCTGAACAATATTAAAACAACATTTGCCTGCACATGGCCTTTACTCATCATTTTAAGAAATTAACTGGAATGACTTTTCCTCCATTTCACATTCTGAAGAAATTAAATTTAGGATGCTATATTTTAGATAATTATCTATAAAATTGATGTATCTATTAAAAATGATACACAAAAAATAGAGAAAAATGACTTGAAGTGTAGCTTTTCATCTCCCCAGGCCTTAATTTCATTGACTCTGGGTTTATAACGGTTTCAATCTTTTCCGGGCTGTGACACTTGGACAAAAGTCTTACCTCCTCTCCAACATGGCTTCTCAAAAACAGACACAAACAGACACAAACACTTTCTGTGTGATCCTGGAGTTCAGAACACCACACTACCCACCTGAAGCTGTCTGAAGCTCATCCATCGACCCCACTTTCTATTCAGTAATGAAAAATTTCTATAGGAGGTCCCGCTAATAATCTAACACTGTCTTCAGCATACTATCTCTTCACAAATTGCCTCCGAAAACAAAGGGATGGGCCTGCGCCCTCCGTGGTCAGAGCCTGGCTATGACAATGAAGGAGTATATTTCAGAGAACTAAGAAATGTCCTAAACGTGATCTCTCAACCAATTTCAATTTTTAAAAGAGGAATTTTGAATGTCCCCTCTGAAACAAAAATTTATAACTTGTTAGAACTATGCCCTCAAGGTCGTCACTTCTAGCTCTCTCTTTGGGAGATGGTATAATGTAGGTCTGGATCCCAGCTTCCATGAACTTGACCATACCTACTACAGTCCTTGAAGGCCAGCCCCACTAGATGCAATGTCTCCATTCTATAGCAGTAATAATTCTACAAGGTGTAGGTACCTCTATTAGGAAGTTTCAATCCATAAAATCTCTCTCCCTCCCTTCCACCCTCCCCCCTCAATAATTTGAATTAAAAAACAAACGAGCCAGAGTAAAACAGTGGGAATGTATGACTGAATTTGACCTGGAATGTAGGCTTTGGGTGCCACAATAAGTTTGTTTGTGACAATTTTTATCCTTGGCTCTGCCTAAATGCAAACTGGCCAAAAAGCCAATAAACTCTTCTTCAAATATAATCATTAGAGAAATTTGAATCTGCCCAGTAACCACTATTACATAAAGCTGTTTGCTTGTATAACAAGATTTATGATTTGATGAGCTACTGATATTGTTCATGTATATATCCAATCTGAGAAAAAAAAGAAAAACTAAGTCAAAGTGAACTTTTCCTCAACTACTAAAATACTGTAGATACTAAAGAAATCAAAGGACATAGCTTTTAAAAAAACAACTTGTAAATGAACACTTGTTTATATGAAGGATTCCAGAACACAAGACATAGTAAATCACAGAGCCAACAATAACTACTACAACTCTTGATCAAAATTCATTTTTCACTTCTGAAAGATATGTGGGTCACTCACTTGAATGTGATAAGAATTAAGCTATGCTTTTCTTTCCTTCCAAATTAATCCCTTAGAATCAGAAATATCAGCATTGATTTAGAAATCCAAATAGATTTCCCATTTGAATTTAAACTTAATCATAACTTAAACAGAAGGAATACAGCTTAATTTTTCAGAGGTAGCTTGAACCCAGAGGAATTATGTTATTTTAAGAAAAAAACAAACAAACAAATTCACTTTGAATAGCAAACCAGAGCCATGCCAAAAGGGAAACCTGGGATTGGAGAAGCTACTGAAGCCAAAGAGAATTTTAAAAGTACAGCCTAGGGCCTGGTGTGAAGGTGACAGAACACGGGGTATACTATAGTCCTCACAATAACGAATGAATTACTGAAAACCACCTCTCATCAAAGCCCTCCAAACATCCATTTTGTTCATTTCAGTTTTAGATTTTCACTTGTTAAAATTTCTCTTGCTACTTTAAACTTTGCTCATGACTGTAATATTAAAAACCAGTTAAAAAATGAAAGATCCATGTGGGTATCATCTAATGTACAGTTACAGATCACGGGTACAAAGTAATAGCTTCAGTGGATAATCCCTCAATAACAAGGGAAGTCCTACACTGTCTTGCTAATGTAGCACTCCCGGAAGCCCAAACAGGGCGTTTTTTAGAGAAAATATAACACAAGGAACAAAGACACCAGTATTTTCTATTCTGCAACTACCATTTATATTTAATTCTATAATGTCAGACACTGACTCCACCAAAAACCACTTCTGCCCTAGAATACAGATCCGAACATATGTCAGCCGTATTTTTAAACAAACATTTATTTCATTGAAAGATAAACTAAATGGCACATGTTCTGAAATTCATATTTACATGATGATTTAAGTCTTATAAAAACACTTTGAGTTCCACTTAGAGTAAGAGCAGGTGCCTCTTCCCAGTTTTCCAACTACATAAGCAATAATAACACTGAAACCATAGCAAACAACACTCCAAAATGTTATGAACGCCACACTCACCGTAAATTCCCAGCAGAGAACAGGTGTTACAAGAGACAGTGTAATACAACTCAGAAGCAATATTCGACAGAACACACAGTCACTGATTTTCTTTGAACATTCCCAGAATTGAGAACTCTCAGGATGAGTAATAATGGGTAATCACATCAGAATTACATGTCATAATTCTTGATAGGAGCAAGAATAACAGTTTTTAAACAAATGTAAATTTCCCATCTACACAGTGCAGAAAAGATAGTGACCCAGTTTCCTTTAGCATTCTTATATCCTCCCTCCCTGACTACCTTGTTATTTCCCAGGCATCTCATTATATCTGTAAGTTTCTGTATATATCACTACGAGATACCTGCTGTTTTAAAACCTAACAGCAGTATCATTATCAAATGCAAAAAATTGATAGTAATTGTTTTATACCAAATATCCAGTCACTGTTCAATCTCCCTAACAGTTTCAAAATATATATAATCTGAGACAAGATTAAAAATAATGCTCATGTATTGTAATTGACTGATACATTTTAAAGTCTTTTTCAACTTTGTACCTTTTGAGTGCATGCTCTCATTCTTGGCAATGCATTTACTGAAGAAAGTGCCCCGTTTGTCCTCTAAACAATTTTCTGTGGTTCAGATGTTGCTGACTGAATCCCTACAATAGCAGTTAGAGATCTGAACAGAGTCTGGTGATTTCTGTTTTGTTTTGGTTTTGTTTAGCCAGAGAAATCCTGGTTGGTGTTGTCTACCTCTATCAAGAAATACATGTCTAATTGTCTCTGTGTAGTACTAGTAGCTATTAATGATCATTGTCTGCATTCATTTTTTATGAAATGATAATATTCTAAACCTATCAATTCTTCATTTGTTAGAACAATCTCACAAAGAACAACTTCAATTATTTTATCATACAGAGGCGCAATTCCAACTGGAAAGGCAGGATAAGTTACTCCTTTTTTTCTGCATATCATTTTCCAAGTAATAAGCTGATTTCTTATCATCTTTCAGAGGTTACTAATCATGTTTGTTTTTGTAAATGTGGAAGTCACAGGTTTAAATATATTCAATGCATTTCAACCCACTATGGATGTTATTTTTATTGACCCTCAAACTGTCTCATCCATAACAGTGAGATTCCCGAACCCTCTGTTACAGTCTCACCTGGTCTTTGATAGCTTCCTTAGCTTCTGGCATGACGAGCTCTTTCTGATTCGTGCTTTTTATTTCCATCTCAGACCTGACCAGCCTTGTCTCACAGGAACCCTAGTTCCTCCCAGTGAAAAGTAGGATACAGAAACTACAACTTGGTCACTAAGGATCTTCATTACTCCTATGTTTACCATTATTTCTACACACTGTAGTGGAAAAGCAAATAAATCTTAAAAGTAGAACATGTGCAACTGGTATATCTAATAAGAGGTTAATATTTAAAATATATGAGTAAAACATAACTCAATAATAAATGAGTCACAATTTTAAAATGCACAAAGGTGACACGTCTCAAAAGAAATTCAAGGGCAAATAGGTACAAGAAAAGGTACCTGACATCTCTAGTCATTAGGGAAATGCAAATCAGAACCACAAGAAGATTTCCCCTCACACCTGTTAGGATAGCTACTGTCAAACAATAAGACCTCTGTGGTAGTGGGGTATAGAGAAAAAGGAATGCAAGTACCCCCTGACAGTAATGCAAATTAGTACCATCATGATGGAAAACAGCACAGAAGTTCCTCAGAACACTAGGAATAGTGCTACCGCAGGACCTAGTACTCTCACTACTGGATATACAGCCAAAGGAAGTGAAATCAGCACTTCGCAGACATATTTAAATTCCCATATTCCCTGCAGCCTTATGCACAATAACCAAGATAGGGAAACAGCTTACCTGTCAATTAGTGGATGACAGGATACAGAAATAGTGGACTTTATAGATATAGGTCTACTACATTATATACTCATCGAGACAGAGACCGTGGAATATTATCTAGAGATCCTGCCGTTTGTAACAATATAGATGAACCAGGAGGAGATTATACAATAAACCAGACACAGAACGAAAAGTAGTGCATTTCTCTTATATGTGAACTTATAAATGATTATGTACCATGCACTGTACAAAAAGAATTACATAGGGCAAAGGGACAGGAATTGGGTGGGGTACAGAGATGTGGTCAAAGGGTACAAAGCAGCAGGTGTGGAGTTTGAATAAATCTAGACAGCAGACTGTACTTAGTAACACTATATACTGGAAATCTGAGAGTTGCATACCTCAAATATATGCAATATGTTTTTAAAATTGTGACTGCATAATGATATGGATTTAAAGTCAAGACCACAGGATTCTTACTCATCTTTCATCAGTCTTACATCTTGATCTACATGTATCAGCGTGCCAGAAAGCCCCGTTTCAAACGGCACCAAAATAGTCACCCATTTGCTTTGCCCATATACCTACATAGTCTCAGGCTAATGAGACCAACACTATCGCCAAGAATATGATTACTAACAGCATTTGAAACTTTTGGGGGCAGGCTTTTTTGTCCTTAGGGATTTATAATGAAAATATCGTGCTTAAAGTCATTTGACACAGATCTAATCAATATGATTATGCCATTTCATGGATTCTGCTTTGTGCATTTGTTTCACTTTGCTTTTAATTTTGAAGAGTTCTGATATCTTAATTTTGGAGAATTTTTAGATCTTAATTTTCCTTTGTAATTATGTAAAAGTTCTAAAATCAAGTCTGTACAACAAGGTGTACATCTTCTCCACCTCCCCTTCTCCAATTGATTCATTTAAAGTTTCTATATTTTCTTTTATTTTTAACATAACCTGCCTTTCCAGAGCAACTGTCACCTAGCTATGCCCTCCTTGATATATTCTCCTCTCTTGAATCTCATAATATTATGGCCTCCATGTTTTCCTCAACTCCCTGCCTTCTCCTTATTCTCCTAATTGTTCTCTTCTCCCAAAATCCTCCCAATCAGGGCTCCCAGGGTTCAAACCAGGAACACTCCTCTCTGTGCCTCCTTAGGGAAGTCATTAACTCCTAAGTCACTAAATATCAGTGTGCAAGTGACTGCAAAGTTACACCTCCAACTCAAAGCTCCTATGAGCTCTAGACTCAGGTGCTCAGTGATCCAGAAATTTTGGTTCTTGGTGATCTAATAAGCATCCCAAACTTGGGCAAAAAGAATGTTGACACATTACTATCCTCCCAGAAGTGTCCCTTTGTCTCCCACAACTCAGTGCACGGTACCCAATTACTCAGTCCCAAACCCAAGCATTGTCCTGGATTTCCAGCTCTGCCCCATACTCTGTACCCAACCCTGTTGTCAGTAGGCCATGTTTTTGTACTTCCAGGGCCCTGATTGCCACCTTCCATGCCCCTCCTAACCCTTAGGCTACGTCAGTAGCCTCTAGCCTCCCTGTACCTCCCAGCATCCACCACCATCCTGGTAAGTACTAATTGGAACCCACTACCCTAAAGCTAAAAATCTACCTGTACCTTTCCTTTGCACGCTGAATAAATTCCAAATTCCCTTACAAGGTCCTGAGTGATCTGCCCCACCTCCCTCTCTGGCTCTCTCCTTAGACTCTCCCCATGCCCTACTTTCTACACTGAACAACAGTGACTGCCTTGGTCCTCAATTCTCCACGCTCTTCCCCCTGCCTGACATCCTCAAACTCACAGTTCCCTCACCCTTCGAACTCTGTGCCGCCTTCGTCTCCCATCTTTTCATAGTGCTCCTTCAGCTTTAATATCGCCTCTTCCAGGAGCTCTCCCTGAAAACCATCTCCAGTACTTGGACTTGTAAATAATTATGTGCCATCCACTGCTCTCACTTTTCTTGAAAAGAGGCTTTATGCCCTACAGTGAGTAGCAAAATATACTGTACATAGTACAGAACTCAATGAATGGGCATTGCGTGAATCAGCTCCAGCCTCCCAGGGTACTATGTTCACTAGTTATTTCCGGCTTGTTTGATAATTGATCACTGAGTCCTTCTACTACTTCTAGAAAGATTAGAAATACCCAGCCCAACTCCAGGTTTTTTTTCATTGCAGTATTTGCCAAAAAGTACCTAAAAGAAGTGAATACTCCATTTCAAAAAGGCCCTGGAGGGCCTGGATTCCCAAGCCATCCAAGGACAGAGTTCACGGAGCCTTGAACTGGAACAAGAGAACAACTGCGTCTTTGTTCTCACCAACCCCCTAAACAGCATGTTCACTCACTACGGGGGGAGGCTCTGAGAGCAATACCTGTGGCTTTGCTGGCAGCCGAAGTATTCTGATGTGTTCCTATCACATTATAATTTAGGTGTTTCCAAGTATCATTTAACCTCATTACTACTCAGAAGTCACAATAATTACTAGACCTGCTGCTAGGTCTTGTCAGGCAATGCTTTAATAAAGAAGCTAATCATTTTCTATAGCACAGACTTCTAATATTTTGATAACTGTATTTCATGAAGTTTGGAAGCATTCCCTCTTCATTAATTTCCTTGAAGAATATGAAAATTGGTATTCGGTCTTCTTTAAATGTTTGGTAAAATTCATCAGCAAGGTCATTGATGCAAGGCATTGATTCCATTTTGATGGAAGTAATTGTTTCAAAACAACTGCTTTCCTTTATAATCCTTAGGTTCCATTTTTTTGTATTTCCCAATTCTGCCTTGGTCCACACACTAGTGGTAAAATAAGGGAGTAAGAGGTAGAAGTGACCCATGGTAGGGAGATGAATCCTATCAAGCCTTGCTTAGAACTGCCAGATCATGATGACATTCTCAGATTGTTGTGGGTTTGTTCTTGTTTTGTGGTACTAGAGATTGAACCCAGGGGCACTCCACTGCTGAGCTGCAACTTTAGCCCTTTTCTTCATTTCGAGATAAGGTCCAACTAAAGTGTCCAAGCAGGACTCAAAATTGAAATATCCCTGCATCAGCCTCCCAAGTGCTGAGACTGTAGCATGCACCAACACAACTGCTACTGCTGTCAGTTTCAACACTGGCTTTCCATTCTCCCCTGCCGCGCATCCCCATTTTGCCTGTACCCTGCACGAATCATCCCCATTACTCCTCCCTGTAAATGTGGTCGATATCCCAGACTATCAAAGCAGATCATGGCACAGAGATTAGGAACCCGAGTGGGATCTTCCACAGAGTGGGAGAACAAGGAGCACTTGGGGCTTTCTAACAGTGATCAGGCAGCTAATTTTAGCGAGATATGTTTTGATATAGAAACAAAATGCATAAAAAACTTAATCAATGAAACACAAGAATTAATTTTAACCTAACACGATGTATCAAAAACACAAAGTTTTAAAATAAGAAAAAATAAATAAAACTTTTGAGCTACCACAAAATGGAAAATTTCTCTTATAACTCTGAAGGGATCAATACTCTAAAAATATATGCACTCATACAAATCAATAAGAGAAAGACTGATTGTCTAACAGAAAAATGTGCAAAGACACTAGCGAATTAGAGAAAATGAATTGCCCACAAATAGGATGACTTTCAATTTCACTAATATTCAAATAACCGCAAACTAAAATAACAGGAATATTATCATGCTAATTGTAATGATTACACATTTTCATTCTTACCATTTAATCATCAGGTTAATACAAACAAAAGTATGAGAAAATACTAACATGCTGTATACTTATATTACTTTTATAAAGGACAACATGGCAATACAAATCCAACATCATAAAAATTTCTGGGATGCTTTGTCCTAGCAATTCAACTTGTAGGAATTTATCCTCAAAGGAGGAGTAAGTAAGTGTACAAAAGCTCATGTGGAAGTACAAAGAAAGCATGCTTTACAACTGCAACCTGCAAACAATGAGTGGAAATAAACCCATGTCCAATAGAAAATTAAATTTGGTATATCCATAAAATATGGAATCATTCTTTAAAAGTCTAGTTTTCTCATATGGAAAAACACCTAAAATATATGATGTGCTGGGGGAATAGATTACTAAATCATATGACTGTTATGAATCACATCTTGGTTTTATAAAAAGTACACACATATACACAAAACCTACAAAGCTACTGATACATCCATAGCAGTGTTACCTCTAGGTCACAGATACAAATGAATTTTATTTTTTTAATTTTCTGGAACACTAACAATAAGTACATTACCTTATAATAAGAAGCATTTGCTTTTTGGAAAAATTAATTTGTTTAAAATGTTCCAGAACAAGGCTAGGATGTAGGTTAGCATCAGGGCACTTGCCCAAAAACATGTG
This sequence comes from Dinomys branickii, assembly GCA_004027595.1. Taxonomy (NCBI): domain Eukaryota; kingdom Metazoa; phylum Chordata; class Mammalia; order Rodentia; family Dinomyidae; genus Dinomys; species Dinomys branickii. The sequence continues at coordinate 124,733 of PVLD010002741.1, read as the reverse complement.
AGTCACTGGGCTTAATCCACAGCATCTCAGAGAGAGGAAGGGAAAGGGAGAGAGGGAGGGAGAAGGGGAAGGGGAAAGGAGAGGGAAGGGGAGGGGAGAGAGAAGGGGAGGGGAAGGACAGGGAGGGAGAGAGGAAGGAACACTTCTAGGACATAGAAAAAGACTGACTATTCTCTTGAACAAGATGATTTCTCACAATAACCACAGCACTTCCCCCCAGCCCCTCCTTCAGCTCCTCTCCAAGTAGAGGTGGTATGCTTTCTCTTACTTAATTCTCCTTTGAAGATAAATTCCTAGAGGTTGAATTTCTAGGATAAAGCATCCCAGAAATTTTTACGATATTGGATATGTATTGCCATATTGTCCTTCATAAAAATAATGTAAGTATACAGCACATTAGTATTTTCTCACACTTTTGTTTGTATTAACCTGATACATGACTAAATGATAAGAATAAAAATGTGTAATCATTACAATTAGCAATAATAATATTCCTATTGTTTTAGTTTGTGGTTATTTGAATATTAGTGAAATTAAAAATCATCCTATCTGTGGGCGGTTCATATTCTAACTACTTGTGCCACATTAAATACAGTGTACAACACAGGAAAGCTACACCTCAGGTACTACTAGTAACTACAATCCCAATGTTATTACCACCAAAGATTTATCAAAAGCCAAGTTTTGGGGTTCAAGGCCTGCAGGATATGAAATCCAATCCACCTTTTTTTCTCTATTCTGCTACTACATTAGTCCAGATCAGCAGAGAAGTAGTTCTGGTGTCATGTCTTATTGTCCCACTACCACTACCCAAATACCACCAATCCCCTAGATTCATTTTTATTGAACTCATTTCCATAATTCCCACCAGCCTATACTGTGGACATCATCATAAGTGCAACTAGGAAGCATATTATTGTATCTCCTGTAAGTCCTAAAACTATGTTGCCATCTCCCAAAATTATGCCTGGGAGGAAGTCCTTCTTATGGTTAGCATCAGAAGCCCATAATGCCTCTTCCAATTAAAAAGAAAAATTCATATATATAATTTTTAAACTTTGGGTAGGTGTATAGACATGCACACCCCCAAAAAGCTGATGAAAGGTATTTCTCTTCTTTCTATATGCACATACTAGTTCAGATACATCTCTCATGTCTTCAGCTAAAGATTCCCCATCTTATGGGTCTGGTAATTCCCTCCCAGATTTCCTTTTCACATGGGCTGCTAGAAGTTCTGACTTCCAATTTAATGTCCACCTTCAACAAATACACAGTTCCTCTTGATATGTACATTGCAATATTTTCATATCTGGTTTCCATTCACATTCCTGTATTAATATCTGTCATAAACTTCTAATTTGTCTTTTATTGCAGTTCACATACACTGGTAAAAGGAAATTTTTTGCAACAAAGGTAGAAAGGTAAGTATAAATAAGCAAACATGGTGCTAATTCTAAGCCCTAGTCTGATAAGTTAATGGAGTGACCAACCAAGTATTTCTGGTTCTCATTCTAGGCACATAACAGAACTGCCCAGAATAAGCAAGAAATTCTCACAACTGAGTAGCATATGAAAGTGTCATTGCCAAGCCCAGCACACTTAGTGGCTGATGGAAAAAATGTCCGAAGGTCCCTTTATCCCTGGCTTGGTTGCATATGGGGCACAAGGGGAGCCTGGGTCCTTTCTTAACCTGGGACCAACAGGCACTATTGCTGCTTTAACCATGCAGACACGGTGATGTTTGTGACTAATCAGCCTTCTGGGACTGATGTACCTGATGTGCAAAAATGAAAAGCTACAGCCTTCAATCACTTAACATGGCCCCATAAATTTTCAAAAATAATACAGGTTAAGTATCCCTTATCAGAAATTACTGGAAACAGAAGAGTTTCAGATTTCAGAGTTCTGCGCTGGATTTTAGAATATCTGTATACTTTACCAGCATCACTAATACAAAATCGGGAATGTCTTAAAATGAAAAAGACTCTGAGTTTCACATTCAACACCCCAAGCTTCAGAGTTTAGAGTATTTAGGATTTTGAATTTGGGGTTAGGGGTGCTCAGCTTGTACTAGAGGGACAAGGATTCTGTCCTAGGGCATGCCAGAATTTTCCGTGTGTCTAGTCACATCTGGAACACTAAGTGAGCAGGAGCACCAGGGTTCAGGGCCTCACACTGCATTTCACAGCTCTGGGCCTATGGGCTGCATGGGGAAAGGCCCCTCCTGGAGGGACTCATCTCTGGGGGCCCCCCCGCAATAAAGGGAAAGCAACGCCCTCTGTCTGTTGCTAAGGCTCGGAATACACTGTGTCTGCTTCAACAGGTGTGGAGTTGCTATGAAGAATATTTTTCCCTCCCAGGTGTTGCAAAGGGCAGTTCACAGGAACATGGGAATTTTGTTTTGTTTTGTATTAAAAGGGGAAAAATTAGGAAGAAGGATAAGCATTTCTTTTAATTTTAAAAAAAGCAATGAGACCGAGTGAGTTTAATTTAAAAAAACAAAAAACAAAAAAAAACAATATTTGAGGTTCTAGGCAAATACAACAGACCACAAATGCTTTTTCAGTAGGGCTTTAGACAGCAGGTTTAAAACAAGATCAGTTACATGAAAAAGAAGGTTTCTAGGAAACAATGGGTAACTCTAGAACAAGAAGATCCTCAGAACTGAGCAGGTGTAAGAGTACTCCCCAGTGTTCTCATAATTACCAGTAACATGATCCTCCTGTAAAAAAGGCGGTTTTCTCCCTAAACTGCTAGCCTTCGCCTGGCCCATGCACCATCCAGACATAACAAGTCTAAGGGACTAATGACAGCCAGTGATAAATTTTAGAATCTCTACAAGAATTAAGAGGATACATATGCATTTTTAAAAACTGAAAAACAAAGTCAGGCAATCTCTCTGAAAAACAAACCAACCCACTGAGGTCCCAGCGAACAGTTTAAGAAAGTTGTTGAATTTTATGAAACTACAGTTAAAGAGTTTTTAATGAATACAAGTCTAACATTCTCTGCAACAGCATCTAATAGAATGCCAGGGGGATTTCTGCAGTTCTCTGAGGTTGCAGTACAAACAGGGACATGATAAATTGGACCAAGTGACGCACAAATAAGGCACAGTGATAATAAAATATTTCTAATGTTCAAAAAACCTTGGACGGACCACACATTTCCTAAGCTCCAAATCTAGAGTTATGTATTGAAGGTTGAGAACTCCTGGCTGTCCACTCCACAAAGGCCCCAATACTGATACTTCAGCTGCCAGTCAAATCTAAATCCAACAGTTTAATATCTCACCCAGGTTGGTGCTAATGGTGCTGAGCAAATAATTCCTGAAAAGAAGGGATCTCCCCTTTGTGAAAGAAAGAGCTGCTGACTGGCCAAATTTTCTTCAAAAAATAACAAAGGCCTTTTCTGACGCTATGACAAGCAGACAACCAAGGCCCTGGAATTAGGCTTCTCAAACCGAGGTGCTGGTACCCCAAGGAGGACACGTGAGTGTAAGCCATGGAAGATCACATGTCTTCCTAAACCATTCCTTTTATAGTGGGAAGTGGCTGTTTAAATTCAAGATGTATAAATAAGAGTACAAAACAAGTATCAACTGCTTAACAGAAAAAAAATTTATAATAAAGATATATCTAAGCAGAACTATATTTACATATATACATGTATGTGTGTGTGTGTGTGTGATAATCACATTCATCATAGGGAATTTGTACCTGTACATGATGTATCATACTTCCTTTGCCTCCAATGCCTCCCTTCAACCCCTCTAAATTATACCTAAATTGTAAGGAAACCTTCCACATACCAATCTGTTTGTTTTATCTTTTTGAAACAGGGTTTTATTGTGCAGTTCAGGCTGGCCTTGAACTTACTCTGTAGCCCAGGCTGGCCTTGAATGCACAGCTATTCTCCTGCCTCAGCCTCCTGAGTGCTGGGATTACAGGTATCTGCCAATACACTAGGCTTGAAAAGTATTTTATACTAAATGTAAGACACCTACCTCATGCATAAAACGTGGCCACGACACACACACTCTCACACACATGCACAGCCTACTTCAGCAAATAACTTATGCAGTAGAACACTTTAATGAACTACCTGGAGAAAGCATTTGGAAAAGTTAGGTTGTAAACAATGTGCATAGGACTGTTAGGTATAAGCCAAATAAACATGGGTATGTATGGCTTAAAACCTCCATCTACTAAACAAACACCATGGTAGATAGATACTACCTACCTGCCCCATTTCACAGATCAGCCTTGCTTGCTCCAAAGCCCCTGCTCAAGCACTCTGCTGTCCTGCAGTAATATTACCATTATTTGTATTAATAATATTAATACAAAATTAGGACTGGTATTTTGAAAATACTCCCTTCACCTCTACCACCCCAATAGAGCTACTTAACAAAAGAGTAAGTGGAAATGCTAAGGAAATGATTCTACCTTACATTCAGCATCTTTCTTCAGAAGGTGTTAATAAGTAGAACTATTGATAGCAGCAAAACTATGTCACAAGCCTGTCTGTTCCTGCATGTGAGCCTCATCCAAGTCTATGACTTAAAAATAAGGCAGCTGTCACACACAGCCAGAGGTGAAATACAAAACTTCTAACTGAGAGGGAACAGAGAGGCAAGTCACCCTGCAGTGAAGGAAGTCGGTGCGCCTGCTATCATGTCAGCTTTCTGTAATTCTGAGTAAGGGACTTAGGACAAGAATTAAAAAGCTAACTGTAGAATATACCCAATCAGATAACAATTTTCCCAGAAGAATGATTTAACCCAAGAGATTTCCCCAGAGTCTGATTCTGCAGGATGAGTGAGTGGAGAGAGTTGTGGAGTGTTTATATTGAAGATGTTCTCCAGGTGCACACTACTTATTCAAAAATGATTTGTCCACTGGGATAGTCACAGCCACCACGTTGCTCGCATGGCCAGGCCTTTGTGAATACCCCAAGCGAGGTCTACACTCCTTCCTCTTCTCTTCCTGATTTGTGGTTTGCTCTTGTCTGGTTTGCTCCTAGCTCCATGTTTAGGGAAATAGAAGCCATAGGTTCTTCTATTTGAAAATACAAAATTTTCATATAAGACAACAAAAATTATGTATGTTTTCTGGATAAAAATGGTAATTATTGCTTTGCCTTAAAGGATTCTATAGATCTAAGTCCACTGCTTAATTCTGTACAATTAATGCCAAGCAATTATAAGATAAACAGCTAGTGGGCTACAAAGAAAATTAATATAAGTTACTGACTAGCAATTATCAACAAATTTTAAAATTTGCATTATACATTGCTGGTGAGTTGCAGGGAAATAGTTATGTTCAGACTCTAGGATGGATTGATACCTATGTTTTAGAAAATCTGTATAGATACACACATAAAAACCGCCCTAGAATGCTGAGAGATTCCACTGAAAGGAAGTCTATAATACAATTCTAGAGGACCAATATTATGTTCCAGTGTAATGGTTTGTGTCTGGATGTCCCCCAAGGCCTCACGCAGTCATGGGGGGTGCTTTTCGGAAGCAGTTTGAATCTAGAGTTTGTGATAGGTTCATTGTCTAGTGCTGGGCTTGGTGGTGTGAGTGTTACACCCGCCCTAGGGTGCACACAATACAAGGGAGAGAAAGAGGCCTGCTTTCCCCCCTTTTGCTCTTGTTGTTTTTGCTGTCTTCTGCCACCAAGGGCTGCTGCCCCTCTGCCACGCCACCTTGCTTTGCAGCCAGCTGATTATGGACTGAAAGCTCTACAAACTGTAAGCTAAATAAACCTTTCATTCCTTACCTGTGTGCATCAGGTATTTTGTCTCAGCAACAAGAGAAAAGTAACCAAGACATCCAGATCCATAGTTTTCTGGAGGCGGGCTTAAACCAGATACAGGCTTTGAAGACTGTGAAAGGACCCATGTGCCACTTATCCTGAGAGCAAGCTTCCATATATCATTTCCCTGTTTTGGTCATGGTTCATTTGATTGTAAAATTTAAACTTGTGTAAGCCTCTTGGGAGGAATGCAGCAAAAGTAAACAGAGGCATCTCCCTACGTCCAAACACAGTCAGAAAGAACAGGGTGCTGGGAGAGTCAGACCACAAATTATACACCATCAAGAATCAGGGCTTCATCTCTAAACATCTACACACTCTGGATCCAGTCTATCTTCTCTGCTGTCAACTCCAGCTTCTCCTCTCATTCACCTGCTGGCCAGAGGCTCTCCGGGGCCGTTCCCAAGCAGAGGTCTTACTCCATACTTCTGCTGAACTCTCAGCTCTATAACTGACAGCGCCTCAACCCCAAACAGAGACAGTCCCCAACTTAATGACAATTCAAGATTTTTTAACATGTAAGTATAGAAACTAGACTTGAAATTTTGAACGTGGACATTTTCCTGGAATGACGTGTGATACGATCCTTTCTCGACAGTATGCAGCAACAAGAGGCACAGCACTCCATCAGCTACTTGATTTATGGGAAAACCACCATTCTTTATCTATTCTGCATTGCTAAGCCATGTTGTCCCATAGGCTAGATGTATTAAATGCATTTTCAATTTACCATAATTTCAACATATAGGAAGCATCTGTACTCTTTTTTTGTTTGTTTGTTTTTGAGACAGTGTCTTGCTATATAGTGCAGGTTGGCCATGAACTCATTATGCATAAGACTGCCCTCAACCTTGCAGCAATCCTCCTGCCTCAGCCTTCCTGGGTCTGAGATTACAAGCCTATACTCCTACACCTACCTGGGTGAGAAGCATCTGTACTCCAAACAGCTAATGTAACTGTTCTTCCTGGGACCAAGTCCTAGCCTGGCCCGGCTGCCCGTGCAAGACCATGAGAAGGACTGATCACCTGCCGGAGGGGGACTGACTGCAAGGAGAAAATGATAGGTATCTCTGCTATAGTCTCTCAGTCAGGGCTTCTGCCAGGTCTTATAACAGAAGTGAGTTTAGGACTTGGACATAAATCATAGAATTTCTGCCTGTGAGAATTTTCCCATAAAGCTCTCAGTCCCCAAGAGCTGAAACAACTAAGTACCAGCATCAGAGAACTTGGGGAGCATGTCCCCTCCACTGGCACTAGCTAAGGACTTGTCCCAATGTCTGTCATCGCTTCAGGTGATTCTTTGGCTGTGGCCACAGCTCCCATCTTCACACTGTGCTCGCCCTGTGTGCATGCCTGGCTCCAAATTCCCCCTTTTCATAAGGACATGTCATACAGGCTTAGGGTCCCACCTGACATCAGTACGACCTCATCTTAACAATGACAACAGCAATGACTCCATCTCCAGATAAGGTCACATTCTGAGATATGGGAGCTTGGAACTTTAAAATATGGATTTTAGATGGTTATGATCCAAACAGTGATGCCTAGATTCCACTGTTTTTGTTTTGTTTTATTTTCAGGAAAATATCTAAAGATGAAAACTAAAAAAAAAATAAAAAAAAAAATAAAAAAAAAAAGATGAAAACTACATGCACAGAAAGATTTAGTAAATCATTGTCTACTACAACAACTTAGAATCGAGTGACAGAAAGAATATTCTCAAGCATCACCCAACGCAGCAGCAATGGTTTGAGCCCAGGGTTATAAATCAGACCACCCAGGTTCAGTTCAAACCTTGGCTCTGCCAATTACTACCTGAGAGACACTCCAGGAATTTCTTACATTGTCTGTGATCCAGTTTTCTCATCTATAGAATGGGGAGGTAATAATCCCTACCTCACAGGGTTTTTTTCCAAGGATTAAAGAATACAATAAAATCTCATCACACTATAATGAAGAGTTCAAAGGTTAAATAATGTAAAATAAAAAATCTTGTTTTGAGCTTATACATAGGGCAAACACTTGCCCTTAGCCTGATTCCATAATGCCTAGCAATCACCAAAAGCTTTCTATCCAAACTCACATCATCTGGGATGTGTTATTGGGGAGTTTATTGTACACCAAAAGGGCCTAGGGTACTTAACCTGCACACAAAGGACATGAAATAAATCTGTCTTTACTCGCCAACAACTCACTGTGGCACTTGAGCATATGGTGGCTCCTTCCTTCCATGCGTGTTGTGGCTCACCTCCTCAGCAAGACTGAACATTAAAAGATGAGATTCAGACTTGGACATGCGAGTATATATAAAATATGGAAACCAAACTCTAGAATGTTTTTTATTTAAGGCTCTGTCTCATTGCTCTATACAGAGGAACTTCTCACCTATTTAAAAATTACCATCAATGGGATCTCACCTTATTAATAAGCTTTTGCATAGCAAAAGAAATCACCAATAAAGTAAAGACAACCCACACAGTGGGAAAAAATCTTAGCCATTTGTCCCACATTTATATGTTCTATCTAGAACATATAAAGAATTAAAAAAAATCAGACTCCCTCAAAGATCCATTCCAAAAATGGGCATCTGAGATGAATACACACTTCTCAGATGAACAAATACAAATGGCAAATAAATACATTAAAAAATGTTCGACATCATTGGTCGTTCAAAAATGCAAATTAAAACAACACGGAGATTCCATCTCAGCACAGAAAAAATGGCTATCATCCAAACATCAACCCATAACAAATACTGGCAAGGCTGTGGGGAAAAAAGAACCCTTCTCCACTGCTGGTGGAAGTGTAGACTGGTGTAACCACTGTAGAAATCAGTGTGGAGATTCCTCAAAACAGTAGGATTAGAGGTCCCATTCAACCCAGCTATTCCCTTTCTGGGCATCTTCCCAGAAGAAATAAAAATATCATACTACAGTGATATATGTGCACCCATGTTTATAGCAGCACATTTTGAAATAGCTAAATCACAGAAAAAATCTAAATGCCCATCAACTGAGGAACAGATAAAAGAGAGGTGATATTTTTATACAATGTAGAACTACTCAGCCATAAAGAAGGATAAACTTGAGACTTTTATAGATAAATGGATGCAACTTGATTCCATACTCATAAGTGGAATAAATTGGACCCACATGTGTAAACATCATATTGTCTCCCTGGTGTGAGAAATTGAAAGAGTAAATAAATTCTAAAATGTATAATAGATATTGTGAAACAGCAAGAAATTGTTCAAATGAAAAAGGAATTAGGATGGGTAAAAGGGGAAAGGACAGTAGGGAAAGGGGGAAAATGCAAGTCAGTTATACTATTAGGGTCTCTTAGTTGATTAAAAAGAAAAGTTTGTGCTAGTACCGACTGGAGAAATTTATATGCACATATCTTGTACCTTGAGCAACTACTTTAAGGATAACATGTAATTATTAACTGTTGTTATTCTCCTATTATTTTGTTATGAAATTCTGTTTTACCTTTTTTCCATAAAATAAAATAAATAAAAATAAACTATACCTTTCTAGAACATGATGAAAGGGCCAGAAGTAAACAAATAATACACCATTTATTGCAATTCATACATGTTATTTATAGACAAGGTCCTGAGCCCCCTACTGACAACCTAATAATTCTGATTTGATCCATAATTCTAATTAGGATTACTTAGTAATCATAATTAACCTTTTAGTGTCTTAGTTAATAGCAGATTATAAGCAACAAGGAGCAAAACCTGGGAAAATCTATAAAGATAATACAGGATCCAAAGTACAGCAGCCCATGAGCCCTCAGGTGAAGAACAGCCTTCCCAGGTGCTCCTGAATGCAACACTTTTATGGCCAGGCACCCACATCTGTAAAGCCAGCCCACACCTGTATGAAAGTTTAATCATCTGGAAATCTATAACACAGCACAGACTCAAAGACATTGCTGTATGGAATCTGTGGGAGGGGTTTTTGTTTTGTTTTGTTTTTTCAGTTCTGATGTTCTCCACCGGGAGAAACTCTGAGTTATAGAAGACTGAGCTACTGGCATAACCTTCGCAAGTACCTCCCTGATAGCCCAAGTTCAACTATACAATAGTAATAAAAACTAGTTAATGAAATTTTCCAGGGTCCAGGATATAGCCCAGCAGCACAAGTGCCTGCCTGGCAAGCACAAGGTTGAGTTTGATTCCTGGTATGAAAAAAAAAAAAAGGGAAAGAAAGAAAATTTCCAGGTAGACTCCACTGAAATCTTTGAAGAAAATGACATATTATTAATACACAAGTAGTTTAAATTTCACTCTAAAGTGCTTGTAAATGTATTGTGTATGTTGAACTCCCCTCACAACTTTGTTTACACTGCTCATGAGAACAGTGACTTTGGAAAACTACAACTGTACACACTTCAATCTAGACACAACAGTACTCATGCTAGCTTCTAATAAGATCCAAATCACTATTTTTCCCCCTGCATTTGTGGGTCCTTCTCCTTGTTACAAGCACAAAAAAGAAGAAGACAGAATGCAGATGAGGCAGGACAGTGCTGGAAAACAAGATAATCAGAGTTTTAGAGTTTCATCAACTCCTCATGGCCAGGGAGTTAAGGCTTGGTCTCACCACATTCTGCTCAGCCCAGCCGCATGGCAGAACCACCCACCTGAGGAACCTAAGGCAACACTCAGGCCCCATCCTCAGAAGTCAGACTGAACCGGTCCACAGCGAGCCTATGGATTCCTTTCACCAAGATTCCTACATGACTTTCATATGCAGCGAGAGTTGAGAGTGACTAAGATGATCTTTTGTTATCAATCAATATCAGACTTAACAAGTCTGAAGTAGATGCTGCTACTCTGCCATGAAGAAAGATCAACTGGACGCACTGGTAGGAAAATGGATGCACTTTGAGACCATAAGGTTAAGTGAAGTGAATCAGACACACACGCTTGTATACATCATACAGTTCTACTTATATGAAAATCTAATAGGAAAGGAGAGAGGAAAAAGAGAAAGGTAAACTGGATAACTCACTTGGCAGGATTTACTTTTTTTTGGTATGTTGTTTATTTTCATTACCATCGTTATGAGTACCGTTTGGGGGAGAAAAATTCCCAGAATAGGAAAATCTACGACAGGAGAGAGGAGCTTAGTGGTTATCAGACTAAGCAGAGTGCTTTGACTGGGATAACAAAAATGACCTAACCTTGGTTGTGGTTACAGTTATACAACTCTGTCAGTCAGCTAAAATCTACTGAACCCAACATGTATGTTTATAAATTGTGTGTCATGCAAATTTTAAGTTTAATAAAGTTGTTTTATTTAAAAAATGGATGTTAAACCCTCTACCCCACTCAAAAAGCCCACCTCTCTATCCTTTTTACTTCCAAAAAGTAAAATATTTGAATAACTCAAATATTTCAAAGTTTCAAAATAAAGAAACATTCTTATTCAAGCATGCATATTAACTACTCATCAAATATAAACCTGGCTATATAGTTCAGGGTGGCTTTGAACTTACTATGTAGCCAACATGGGCCTCAAACTCATGGTGATCCTCCTGCCTCAGCCTCCCAAGTGCTGGGATTACAGGGGTACACCACCACACCTGACACTTATGTTTTAACAAGTTGTTTTAGTATTATTAATCCACACTTTCCCACTCACTCTCACACCAGCTTCCAGCAGCCACAGGCAATGTGCAGACAGCTGTCTGCGGTCTGACACTACTTCCAAGTGTTCCACTAAATATCGAGTTATACCAAAAGAAATGGGAGACAGGCAGACAGCAGCTGCTGCATATGCTGTAAACAACATGAAAGATTTATTTTAAATTCTTTCATGGAACTAGGGGTTCATGTGGGAATGGTTCAATGTTAAATATGAAACATTCTAAGCAACTTGTTAAAACAGGAAGAGAGTCAGACAGCTGGCACTGAGAGAAAAAGGCTTACAAAGGTGAGGCCTGGCCACAGGGCAGTGGGTGAGTCGGGCCTCTTCCAGGTCAGCACAGAGCCAAATGTGCAGGAGTAACATGCAGGATCAAGCAGGAAATGTGTCCACACTTTACCTGTTTTAGTTCTCAGTACAGCCATCAGTGTCAAATTTACAACAGGACTGCTCCAGCTATCTCTGAGCAGGGAGAACTCATTTTTGTCCAGTTTGTGTTCCTTTATCCAAAGGGATTCAGGTAGCAAAGAAATCCAGCCCTCCTTTGCCTCCATTCCCTGGTGTTGATGATTATCCATGTTACCTCAATGGGCTTCTTAACTTCTAAAAGGAGGCTTTAGCCTGTATCCTCTTGTTCAACTGTCAAAACACACGGAGACAATCTCTCATGGACAGTGTCAAATCTCTCTTGGGCAGGTTCCTTCCCCCAAAATGACAGCACTGTTGGTGTCCCTAATACACTGCACTTTGAGCATGATCCCTCAATGCAAGGTGTGCTTCAAGGCAACTCTGGAGTAGCTGTCATTAGGGTTACTGTACCTTCATCACTCAAAATTTCCAGTGATGTGGGAAAATTTCTCAGTCCTTGGTAACAAGAAAGTTCTGCTTCTCCTGAATAACTAGCTTGATTCTGCCTTCAGAAAAGTAGATCACCTAAAAATTATGTTTTCGTATTGACCCAACCTGCTAGAAGGCTCTGACATTTAGAATCAACTTTGGCCTTCTTCCAGCAATTAGAAAGGAGCTGCTCTCAAGCATTCTTGTATACTAGCGTCACTGTGACTTATTTTTTTTTTCTCCTCTACCTATGATTTTCCCTGTGCTGAAATTTCTTGATCTGTTAGTTTTATCCTCTTAGCACAAGTAGAAATGCCATCTAAGACATGGAGGATAAAATTCAATCTGACCATTTTAGATGAAATAATTACACATAGTTCAATCTGTGATTTTGTCTAAATTAATGGCCAAAAATTTCTTCCTCTACCTCTGATCTATTGAAAAGAACTCCCTTCATTTCATAGCTCTGCAGCCAATTTAAAAAAGGAAGAAAATAGAAAGAAAAAAGTAGTGTGTGGTGACGCATGCCTGTAATTCTAGGACTTGGGAAGCTGAGGCAGTAAGACTGCCAGGAGTTCGAGGCCTGGAGAGGCAACATTGTGAGTTCAAGGCCAGTCTAGACCCCGTTGAAAGAAAGAGACAGAGATAAAGCAAGAGACAGAGTGAGGGAAAGAGAGAAGAGGAGGAGGAAGGACAGACAGACAGACAAAAAAGGAAGGAATAGGAGGGGGATGGGGAAGAGGAGGGGAAGGGGAGGGAAGAGGGAAGAGGGAAGAGGAAAGAAGGGGGAGGGGAAGTGAAGGAAAGGGAAAGGAAGGGAGGGAAGGGAAGAGAAAGGAGGGGAGGGAAAGGGAAAGGTCCTTCAGCTCCAATTTTGTTGTCACAAGTAGGATTTTCTTCTTTAAACCTGAATATACACCACTTCACTGCCCAATAACCACATCTTCTTTATCCATTTATCTATGTATTAAGGAACATTTAGATTGCTTCCATATCTTGGCTTGAGCATGGGAGTGCAGATAGCTCGTGAATCTGACATCAGTTACCTTGGGGAGATGCACACGTGTATGCACACATTCATGGGTCCACACACATGTACGCGCGCGCACACACACACACACACAAGGACTGCTTGCCTATACAGTAGATCTTTTTAATTTTTTAACAGCCAAACTATTTTCCATAGTGGCCATACAAATTTACATTGCCACCAACAGTATATAAGCATTCCCTCTTCTACACATCTTTGTCAATGTTTGTTATCTTTTGATGATTTGATTGGCACCCTCCTGATGACTGGAGATGCAAGCACCTTCTCATACACCTGTTAGCCATGTGAATTTCTTCTCTTGAGACATCACTATTGAGGTCTTTTTTCTTTTCTTTTTTTTTTTTTATTGATGAGGCTACTGTATTTGTTATTGAGTGTACTTGTTCCTTATGTATTTCAGATGCCAATGGCAGAGGAGGCAGGCTAGAACCCAGAGCTCCACCCATGCTAAGTAAGCTCTCCACCACTGAGCACATCCCCAGCACTGGGTGTTAACCTCTCATTGGATAGATAGCTTGCAAATGGTCTCACTATCCGTATTGTCTTCCACAAACATTATAGCCCTGCTTTGGATGATGGGCCAGCATGTAGGGCATTACCATGAAAAGAATATCATATTTATAAATGATGCTTTTGTTGGTAAGCACCCTTTGGCTGACTTAATGACTACAGAAAGACACTGATACCTGTGGGGTTTTCTTCCCACTCTGAGATTTGGTTGGATGCTCATCTGTTTCAATCTAAATTTCGTATTATAGGCATGTGACTTTGCTAAGGAGTGAAACACACACACACACACACACACACACACACACACACACACGTGCAGAGGAGCCACAATAGGACCAAAGGTCACAGAGAGCTCTGGGAGACAAAAGAAAATACGAAGATCAGTTTAATGCCCTCTGCACTCAGTAGGTTTCTGCTTGTACAATAAGTTCCCAATAACTCTTCACATTTTCTTGGTTATTTCCTTTACAGAAACTTTTTAGTTTAATATAATCCCATTGTCTATTTCTGCTTTTGCTGCCTGTGCTGTTGGTGTGGTATCCAAAAAATTATTGTCCGGACAGAAATCAAGAATGTTTTCCTATACTTTCTTTTCCTAGTTTTAGAGTTTCATGTCTTAAGTCTTGAATATACTCTGAATTGATTTTTGTGTATGGTGTGAGGCAGGTGTCCAGCTTTGTTCTCTTGCATGTGGATATACAATCTGACTAATGTTGTTGAAGACATTAGTTGAATCCTTTTCCAATTGTGCTCTTCACACCCTTGTGGAAGATCCACTAACCATAAGGGATTTGTTTCTTGTTTCTCTATTCTGATCCACTGGTCTATATGAGTGGTTTTTTTGTTTGTTTTTTATGCCAGTACCATATCACTGTTGTTTTGTCTGTCTGTCTTTTGTCTTTTTGAGACACAGTTTTGCTGTGGAGTCCAGGCTGGCCTTGAACTTACTTTGCAGCCCAGGTTGGCCTCAAACTCATAGAGATCCTCCTACCTCAGCCTCCTGATTGTTGGGATTACAGGTTTGTGCTACCAAGCCTGGCTCCAGCTTTTTTCTTATTGAAGACTACTTTGGCTATCTGAGGTGTGTCATTGTTCCATAGAAATTTTAGGATTTATCCTAGTTCTGTAAATAATACAGTTAAGATTTTGAGAGGAACTGCACTAAATGTGCTGATTGCTTTGGGTAACATGAGTATCTTAACAATATAAAATTATTTTAATCCATGAACAGGAGCAATCTTTGTATTTGAGTATTTTAAATTTCCTTCATCATGTTTATTGTACAATTCTTTCACTTCTTTGATTAACTCCTAAGTATTCATTCTTTTTATTGCTAACATAAATGGGATTTTAATTTCCCTTTCATTCAGCTCATTTTTTAATTATACGGCATAAGTCACCTTAAAATTGCAAAATCCCTCAGCCACAAGCCCTAGCACTCCATATTCCTTTTCATCTTCGTTACCCCTTTGGCTTTACCATGACAGGGGTCTGCGAAGTCTAGACTGCTTTCCAAATCTAACCCACCACCTGGAACACAGAGAAGCCCTAGCTTGTATATTCTGGGCAGTGCTCCCTTGACATCACAAAGGCAGAGATGAAAACTGCAGCAGAGACGTCTGTCCCACAAGGTCAAGCAGTGGGGGGGGACCTGTGACCTACATGCCACAGCCAGCAGTTCATTATCACTGAAAGCTCTAAAAGATTTGCCATCACTGGCCTGGAGAATTTACTATCTGGTCCTTTACAGAACAGGTTTGTCAACTTATATTCAAATCCACCATCTAACTCAGAAGCTTTCTCCTTCCTAGGCCACATAAGTCCCACAAACTCAGAGACTTTCACTTGTCTTGTTCACCATTGCGCGGTGCACAGTAGGTGCTCAGTAAGTATTTGCTAGGTAGATTAAGAACGAAGGAATGAATGATATACTGGTATGTTTAACTAGAAGGTTAGGACATGCTAGTGACTTTTCTTTAAACTATTTGCATTGTAAAATTTACAAGAAAATACTTAGAACATTAAAAGTACAAATGATTATAGAAGGAACACTGAGTAACTACCACCCAACTAAATAAGTAGATTATAGGGAATGCCTTTTTTGCTCAACATATTGTATCTGTCTAAATTTTAGCTAAATTAACTAAAGTGCAAAGTAGAAGTATACCTGGCAGAAAGATTTAACTCTCCTGAACAGCTCTGTTTTCTCTATATGTCCCAGTTCTTAGACGCATCAGTCAGTCAGTTCCCCCAGTCTCACACAGTAGCACACTTTAAGATAAAGGGAGAACAGGGACAATTCTGGATCCTCACTGTGAAGCCACCTTGTTGAGGCACATGCCACTTCAGTAGCATTAAGGAGAGCCTTGGGCATATTAACATCGTCATCCCCTCTTCCTTGAAGTTCTCAGGATCAAACTCTCCCTGAAAGGGAACATCATACTACAGAGGCTCCTTGTAAATCTCTGCTTTCATTTTTGTTATGCATTTCCAAACTTCACAGCTAAAAATTAAGACAGCCAGCTTCAACTCCTCCTTCTTTCTATCTCTCTTCAGTTTATTACAAGACATTGCTGCTGGTGCCCAGAGAATTCAAGGGGGGAAAAAACAATCTATTTAGAAACAATTCTGACTTAACTGCTATGTCATTTCCTATATATGTCTCCCTTCTTCTGAACTAGGGGAGACATCTGTATTAAAACAGTATCTCTCTTACTTGGAATGCAGCTGCTCAAGCTGATTAAGCCCCAACTGAAGTCATAATCCTCCACTTCTGAGATCACTACCATTCTAACAAAATGAGTTACCACTTCTGGTGAGATAAGAGAAAAAAAACCGGGGCCATAAGAATAGAACTGTCCATGTACGCGGGTGGAGGAAAAGGAGAGAAGGGGCAGGAATAAAAGATGTAAGAAACAAAGTTCGAACAAATCGTGTCTGAAAAAAATCTACAAAAAGGTTAAGTCACAATTCACAGATAATTATCACCCCACCCAGGAGTCAAGTGTTCCCAGAGCTAAAGTTTCGCTACTATCAGAAATGCTAAACATGGGCTTGTTTTACTAAAGGTCATACTGAGTTGTTTTTTAAAAGGCCATCAGTTAGGGTTGATTGCCATAACAGCAAATATTACAGATGATCTGCCCATACTAATTTCACACAATGATAACTTCTCTATTCATGGTAATAAAAACAAAGTGCTACATAACTTCGTCCATAATTCAGCACAGTACTGGGCTTTTACAATGTATTAACTCACAAGTGTAATGCCACGTGGTTTTAATGTGGAAGAAAGTAGAGCTACAGACCTCCACACGTTTTCTCCATTCACACGTGCACAGTAATAGCTTTATTTTGTAAAAGCGCTAGAAAAGACAAGCACCCACCTTCTACAGGAATCAAGGTTTTGTCTTATGTAATTAAACATAATGAGACATGATTTGTCCTGTATAATACTCTGGGGTTCCTGTTTCTGACCCTTCCAGCCCAAAACAGAATGGGGCTCACTGGGTGCTGGATTATTACGCCTGTGCCACCCTATAATGGTACTATGATAAGAAGGTAACGTTATTTTTATAATATTGTCCCTCTGCTCGCTCTATCAAGAGAAAAAAAAAACTAAATCTTTCATTCAATTTGAGACCTACCTTTAAATCACTAAAATTCTGGTGTAATATTGGAGGCTAACTTCATGCTTTTCTTAAAGTATGGGCAAGAATTTTAAAAATCTGTTCTTCCTAACAACACAAAAGGTGACTTTGCTAACATAATTAAAATTAGACACCTTAAATTGTTTTTTTCTTTCAATATATACAAGTAAGCAAAACATCACTGTGGTAAAAAAGAAAAAAAGGCAGGTTTGCTGAACAGATATCTAGCAAAATATATACAAGGTTAATGAAATTTAAAATACTCCCCCCAAATGGAGTCTTCTGAGACTATGCATAGAAATATCTTAGTTACACTGAACCACTGGGGGGAAAATCAGTTTATTTCATTCCCCTCAGCAAACCTCCTTTGGCATATATATGAGCATCCTGTACAGACTCACATCTGTTTCCGTGTATATGAGGAGAATGATCTATCTATGAGGAGAAAGGGGTTTAAGCAGCTCGACAAAATTCTACCGGATCCTGCAGGCACTGATATTACAATATGAATTTTTATGAGTTTTCAGGAAGAAAAGGCATGCCTAAGGAAAGGTTGATAAGACCCGACAGCTCCAGGGAAGTGGAATACCTACACCCTGGGGCTCACACTCACCAGGTCCCCAATTTGAGGGTGCTATAGGCATAAACCAGCACCCGGCCAGCCCCTGTGGAGTGAGAGCTCAAAGGCTCGGGAACAGGCGCCCTATTAGGGCCGAGATGGAAAACCAACTGCTGAAGATCCTGCTGCAAAAGTCACTCTCAGATAACACGTGGGACCAAAATACATTAGCGAGTGTCCCTCTCCTTCTCACCTGCTTTTTTCTTGCCACAGTTTTTGCTACCCGTCATCCTCCACATGGGTCACAGCTCTCACTTGGGGGTGACACGCTAGCATTGACAGTGCTACCATGAAACCGATATTCTATTTATAAATGGTATTTTTATTGCAAAACATCCTTTTGCTGGCTTAAAAAACACAGGAAGACATGGACATCCAGAAAGGCGGAGAGGTAAGCTTCTTTTTTTGCATCCTCTCTCTTCACATCTGCCAAAAGCCATCAGTGGAGCAAAACTAAGTTAAGGGGGAAAAGTCCCTCCCTTTTCATAAAATTTGTACTAGCAATTGTCAGACAACCAAGGAGATAAGGAGCACACTATTCCTCACGGGAATGATACTCTCTAATGGCCACCTTGCTATTTGGGGTCCATGCAAAATTTAGCAGGGTAAACATCAATAGTTGCATCTTATTCATCTGAGGTCTTTTAAACCTCTGTTGGGTGTCAGGAAACACAGAGAAAATTTTTTAGTTCTGTCGTACACCTGGGTTTCAGGTAAGCTCCCTGCAGGCAGCAGTATGGAAGAGTGATGAACGCCCTGGCAAGAGGCACACAAGCCACAGCCACTGAGGTGCTTTTCCCTGGCTGGGTCAGATGCTCCACAGCTTTGAGGCTTAATGCAACTGCTTTATCTCCCCTCAAAATTCTGTGAGCCGGGTAGAGCTCAGCAACTGTGCTCCACAGTTTCTTATTTTTAAGATGGTCATCGATAAATTGGTAACTTGGTTCATGAGCAACTTTTTTAAACAACAAAAGTAGCCCCTCTCTGATTTTATTGATCCACCACAGAAATGAGCACTGGTAACAAAATCATACAAACTGTGAGCTTCGCTTCCCTAACTGGGAAATGGCGGTTTCTCCCACCTTCCTCTCAAGTTCAAGGACAAACATAAATGCTAGTGTCCCAAAAGCACGTGTGCAGCACCTAGCACACAGCAGGGCTTTAGTAAGGCCTGTGTTAAGATGCTCTGTCAATACTTTTGGAAGCCAAACAGCCACAAAGAGCCAGTTATATATAACAGCATCAGATATTCAAGTATTTTCATGAGATACTACTGAAGCTCTGTCTCCTATTCAATTTTAATGTCTTCCTTTACCTTTTAGGGGAAAAAGCCAGTCAGTTAAATCAATAATGACCAACTTCATGTTCTCCTTGCATTCCATATGTGAATGTGCGAGGTGTGTATTTTCACATTTCAGCCACTTTGGTTAGATCCATTTTTTCCTGGCTTTATGTTTTTGTAGCATATTATTACACAGATAATTGAGCACTGCAGTTCAGCAACCAATTGTGAAGAGCTGCCAGCAAGCAATGCTGTCAAGGAAATTAATTAGCAAGAGGAAAGAAATGGGCAACATTTACCAACTATTTACACTAGAAGTCTTAGTCTTCTTGTCCAGAATTCACTTTTGCAAACATTTTTAAACACGTGTCTGTTCCGAGGATGGACCCATGCCCACGCCCAAGCTGTCCCTTCACACAGAAGCCTCTGCCAGCCACGCACGGGCAGCCCGAGAAGACAAACCCCAGACTCCAGCGGTTCCTCCAGGGAAGAAACCCTTCTCTGTCCAAGGACGCTGTGCTTGGGCTCCACTCTCCCAGCACCCCCAGGAGGCCAGTGGAAAGCAACACAGGACAGCAATGCGCTACATGTCCCACAGCCTAAACTGGCCTTATTCTAGGCACCTCTGTACCAGATGACCCTGCTGAACAGCCAGAAGGCCAGACCTCAAGAAACTCACTTACATGTAACCTCAGTGTATTACACTTAAAATTTGTGAAGAGCATCCCTCCCTTCCAGTCATACTCTGATTACTCACCTTGATAGGGGACATGGACCAAAAGTGAAAAATCCACACACTGCGCCTGCCCGTGATCCACGACATACAGCCAGTGGACCTCCACTCTGGCATTCTCCTCACTTCTGACTTTCTGACTCATTTTAGAGTTGCCGCTTCCTTTGGGCGGCAGAGCAAAGTTTCCTCTATGCTTTTATTTATTCAACAAAGATTCATTGCATACTGAGAGACAACTGCTGTGCCTACGAAGATGAAAACGACAAGGGCCCTGCTCTTGCGTGACTTGGAATCCGTCAAGGGGAAGGACGTGTTACAACGCAGCCTAAGGGAAGAGCTTTAGCAGATTGGTGGGTACTGCTCAGTGTAAGAGTCACAACCTTGCTGAGGGCAGGCCAAGGGGCAGGACAGACAAACACAGTGGACCTTGGAGATCAGAGAAGCTGAGTTAGCTCTCCGGGTTCTCTTCAACTCATCTGGATTCTAATACTTCGACTTTTCAGAAAATTACAAAGAGGAATAGGACAAAGATTTTAAATCTACAGTGTCTTATCTGGGCATTCTCAGGAACCCCAATATTTATTATGGGTACAGGGGGTATAAAATGTCAAGTCACAAAGCTAGGTGTACCATATCGCTCTTCGCTTAATTCTGATTCCAAGGCCAATGACAGGAAACCGATCTCCCCAAGTTGTTCCTGTAGCAGCATGCAGAGGGAAGGACCCCGGCTTGGGTTGTGCTTACAGCTGACATCCTCAGTCAACCAAGGCCCTGAAATCCAGCCTGTCTCTGTGCTCCTACACCCTATACACGCCCACCAGAATGTGCCACAGCAGAGAACCCAGCTGTCTAAAATTCAACCTCCCAGGCCCACCCAGTGGCCAGTTTCCTCCTCTATTCTTTCACACTGCTGCTAATAAGTTCACGGGGGTCTCAACTTCGATATCCCAACACCCATTTTGGTCCAGAGAAATCTGCTTTCAATCTCTCCCTACTCTCTAGAAGAGACCATGCTGCACCTCAGGGCACCAGGCACCCTTTCTCTACAGCTTTAGATGTTCAACAAAGAGTTTGAGAAGAGCCTCAACTTTGAACTACTTCAGTGTTCTGCCAGGCGAATATCCCCACAGCAAATAATTACAAAGGTCCCATTTCCTGCTTGAAATACCAGAGAGGAGAAGAAGCAAAGGGCAAGTCAGAGATTTAACTGTACTGAAAACATTACTCCACCACATGTGCCCCCACGCAAAGCATCAGGAAGGGTACAGATAAAATCTAGCTCCAGGAGAGGTACCCCACCACCCTCACGCAACATGAGGGGGCCTTGGCGTGTACCACAAAGGCCCTGCTCCCCTAAACCCATCCTTAACTTATTCCACACAAAACAGCTCTGCCAGTTCAAACAACAGGAGTGAAGTCACTCTCTAAATAATGAGAAAATGGGAGTTCCCTGAGTTGGAGGGGTCTTCTTGTCTGCAACACAGGCAACTTCTGATACGATTAAAAAAACCCTTAATCTAGGATTGGGATCTCACTGCGCTCATCAACAGCTGAAGAATCCTCGGGACCCAGAACACTATTTTAATAAAGGCCAAAAAACTTGTCATCATATGCCAGAAGTCTAAGTCTTACAGGAATAGCTTCT
This sequence comes from Dinomys branickii, assembly GCA_004027595.1. Taxonomy (NCBI): domain Eukaryota; kingdom Metazoa; phylum Chordata; class Mammalia; order Rodentia; family Dinomyidae; genus Dinomys; species Dinomys branickii. The sequence goes on along the minus strand of PVLD010002741.1, from coordinate 102,927 downwards.
GTTCTGTCATTTCGTGTGTCACCTAGGTTGTGTGCAAGTTCTATATGAGGAGAATGAATATTTCATTTCAGAGTTAAGATTAACAGCATGGTTGTAGCTACAAATTTCAGAAGTTCACAGTACACACTGTGGTTATAATAAAAATAACCAGGACAAGGAATCTTTGGAGAAGTAGTAGAATTGGCCAGGCCCTCACACAAGGCTTCACAGGCTCACTTTCTGGTGACTTTTCCTGAGAAAAGCCTCCAGGATAGGATGCACCAGGCCAGGGAAGAACCAACAGGGCAAAAATTAAGCTCTGTTCTAAAATGGGACCACCTGAATTGCCCCACCTGGACCTCTCTGTACATTGAACAACACCATCTCTTCAATGTTCCCTCTCACGTTACAGGCTCACACTCACAAGGCCCCTTGGTCCCCTTGCTCTTTAACTCTGTGTGCCTTTGGGAAGCAGCCACCATGTCACATGTAGCCCATGTGCCACTAAAACCACAACTGCACTTGTTCACTCTTTGAGGAGGGAATTTTCCATAAGCTTGTGGACTACTGAAAGGGATAAATGAAGTCAAGAGAAGTTTTTAGGGTTAATCCTCTGAAGGATGAACCACACCACAAACACAAAGAAATAGTAACCTGAGGACAAGTCTAAGGCCTGGAGGAACAACCCAGCAGAATCACAGGAAGTCTGTGCCCCTGGGAATTTCAACCCAGACCCCATGGTCAGAGGCCTAAAAAGTTCAAAGGCCAGAGATTGCCACAGCCACAGGGACATCAAGACCTCACACATGTAGGGGACTCCACCTTGATGGGGGTTGTGAGTCCTACCAAAGACCCATAGGGTGAGACTTTCTCCTAGAAGTTTTTCCAAGTACACTTTAAGGAGCAGGGGAGTGGAGGGGGTCCAAAAAATCCTTGAGATGATATTTGAAATTCCAACTAGGTCAGAAACATCATTGCTCTAAGCTGGGTAAATTCCCAGTATTAAGTAACCAAAACATCTTTACAAAGCAAAAAAGAAAATGCAATCCCAAAGAGATATTTTTTTTAAAAAATGAGTTCCCTGCTAAATTCTTACCAACATAATGCCTCCCTGAACTCTGGCCCCACAACAAACAAAACCAGAGATGTCCTTAAGACAATGACTAAAAAAGCATTAGTTATAAGCATTGCTTAATTACCTAGGGAAATATAAATCTTAAGAAAACGTACAATGCAATACTCTTGATTAGAAAGTTATGAAGCCATAAATAAGGTGGTATTAGAGAAAATACTATAGTTCCGGTAGTATATTTTGTAGCAATACTTTTAAAATACTCAGTCATGAAGAGTTATCTATAAATATATGGGAAAACAAATATGCCAATTGCTATTCCTTCTAAATAACATTTTTATAGAGAAGAGCCAAGGAGTTTCCTAAGACTTACAAGCTACCAGACATATCTAATAGGCCAAATAATCACCTGGTACAGCCTCCTCCTCTTTTCAATGCTTAAAATCTTCAGGGTCACACGGCGTGGACATACAGCCCCACCAAGCTCCTCATTCTGTGGTTGCCCTCTCTGGCCCACCTCCAGCTCAAATCACATTTCACATGCTGGTAGTACAGTGTGTGTGACATTCAGATCAAATCACTCTGCACTGTTTCCTGACCTACCTCCAGGGTGCTTTGGGCATGGGGGGTATCTTCTAATTCCTTTTGGATTTTCCTTCCCCCCCCCCCCACTGGCTGCTACAGAGCTTTGCAAAGAGCACAAAAGGCAAGTTTCAAAACCTCCTGAGTTCACACAGAAAGACGCCCTAGCTTTCACACCAGCTCTACTCCCCTAGTAAAAATGGTTTGCTGTAGCTGGAGTGCCAAGGGGAGCTCTGTATCCCACCTCCCAGGAGGGGCTGCTCTTGGGCACCCGGAAACAGTGTAATAATTACACACTTCCTCTACAGAACCCTCTTCACCTATCCAACATTCTAGTATTTCCTTTCTTTCTGCCCTAAAAACATAAGCCAACAGGAAGCAAAGAAAAGGAGCCCTACCAAAAACACCATGAACCCTAGAAGCTAATTGGCCCCAACCCGCTAAGCCCCGTGCTTAACGCCAGAGCTATAGGTGCCACAAATGAATTAAAAAGAGCCCCACACACAAAATACCACTTGAACCAAGCCCTCATTTTCTAGTGCAGCCTAAACAAAAGCAGCTATTTTAAACCACACCAAACTTAAAGCTACCCACTCAAAATCTAAATTATCCTGATCACTCAAGATGCACAGGAGTGCTTTAAGAGTCATTAACCCATACTGCAAGTTTAAAAAGAAAATAGCAAGCACCACCTCTGAAATTTAAGCTTAAACATCTTAGTGGCAATTGTTGCACAATCCACTAATTTCCATACAAGCCTACAAACAAGGAAGTCGTAATAAATATACATGCTTAGATGTCTTTAAGTGTCAGAATGAATTTCTGACAGCTATAGGTAACAGGTAACAGTATCTTAGTTATTCACCAAGAAGCCCATCTGATTACAGCTCTTTCAGGAACACCCGGGAGCTTCCCCCACCCCATCTCTCAGTGGGGTTTGCACCTGTCATTACAAAGTCGGTTGGTAAACCTGTATTTATCATTTAAGAAAATCTAAGCTTTACTTTCCTCTTAATTACTGCACAGAATCTCTGAAGGAGTCCTAGGAAAGGCTCAGCTGGAATTCTCCCACTACCAGAATACTTGGATGGCGTCTTTGCTATCACTTTAAAAGTACAATCTGCACCAATTCCACAGCTCATTTTTAACAAGAGGAGGACAGACGGAGGATAGAGGAATGACAACAGATAAAAGCAGAGTAAGCAGAAACACCCTCAGGCTGGAGGGACACAGCCACCCTTCATAAGCTCTGTGGCTCTGGGTTCAAAGAGAGCCCCTCTCCCCCATGACCCCCACACATTTTCAGGTAAGGTCTTCTCTGGAATGAGGACACACGACCATCACTTAAGGCCTCCTCTTAGGAGCTATCACATTATCTGAGTTCAACTAAAAGAAATACCATAGGAAAATTTAAAGTCTGCTGATGGGGGGAGACAGTGCAGACTAAAACATATGTCATATAAGGAAGCTGCATTATACAAAGAAAAAGTGTTGGGACTAAAGACTTTTAGTTTTAACCATTTCTAGTAACAGTGCTTGATTTAAAAATGCACTTCTAGTGGATTTTCTGAAGTGACCACCATCTCTCTTCAACTCAGAGCCTTCCCCAGCCTCCCCCTAACTAGAAGTGACCTGAGAGGAGGCGGCAGTCCCTTGGCTTTGGGCTGACATTACTGATCCCCATATGTGGGGATCAGTCCTAGGCATCTGTGGAGGCACTGAGATGACAAGGAAGGGTCATCCCCAGGTCTCCGGGAGGCGCCTAGGCCACCATGTGGTTGGGCGTGGAGGCTGAGTGTGTGGCTCTTGCTCCCACCTCACCTGTTTCCCAGCTCAACACCTTGGAGGCCAGGGCCCTACTCACCCAGGTGTACAGATGTTGTGAACTACCTGTGTCGTCGTCACCAAGCCCAGAAGCTGTTGTATGACCTCCAACGCTAGTGAGCAGCCAACACCTGACCCAGCACCCAGCTGGAACTCACGTCACAAATGAAAGCCAAAGGCGAGGCCAAACCAAGGGGCAGAAGCACGGGTTCCTGCACTGGCCCAGTTACTCACCGGACCACTCTGAGGAAAACTGGATATAAAGCAGCCTCTGACAGGGCAGGTCCAGAATTCTACTGCCTTTACTGTGTCTGGCACCACTAGCCAATCTCTAGGACTTTATCATCCTGTTCTGGGGGTTAACTGGGTTCTGTAGGCTGAGCTGGAAATCGGATCACTGTTTATAGTATTTCCCAGGGGGAATGTACTTTCCAAGCTCCAAACAAGTGACATAGAGCTTAGGCCAGAGCTGCCAGCCTCTGATTTAAAAAAAAAGTCAGCACGTTGGTAAAAAGCAACATCTGACAGATTCTGATTTAACTTTGCAAACAGACTTTAGTCCACTTCAAAAGCTGGGAAGCTAAGGTTCAGGACAGTGGGAAGGACCTGGCTGCATGGGAGAGTAGAGATCACACGAGTCTTTTCAATAAAAGAATGACTTTTACTAATTAGAAATTCTCAATGGCTTCTGACATGTAGTCCATGGAGAATTCCAGGCAATAAGCAAACTCTGTGCAGAAGTATTTCTGCTTGGAGCTTGTAGATTCTGCCACTGATCTAAGGATCCTGAGGGAGAAAGATCCAATTGTGCCATCAAAGTCTCTAGGAACTATTGTCAAAAACTCTTCCTTGAAAATCCCCCTGAACAATAACTTCTAGTGTTAAATGCATTTTAAAAATTACTCTACAGACACACCACCGCATTGTTTAGAGGACAGTCCTCACTGAGATGTTAGAATCCTAACATGTAAGCCCTATATTTACCCTGCACTGCAAAGGGGCTCATGCTCTCCACCCACTCCTCGCCCCGCCTCCCCCTGCAGGCCAAACTGTCTCTACTACAAGACTAATTCGAAAACTGAAGCTTCAGGCTCAAAGGATGATTTGGAGACTTCCACTGTTTCAAAAGCACACAGAAGCCTGAGGACTTGAAGGGCGAATGGTGGACAACACAACAGGGTGCCCCAGCATGGAGAGGAGCACGGAACTAAACTCACTTTCCAGAGGTAAACCCCTCTGCAGGCCCTGGGAGGTAAGAGACAGAACCCTCCCGTTGACTAGTGATGATGACCAACAGAAATATGCCAAATCATTTTAAAGGATGAATACAAGTGAAACATATAAGTAGCCTTATTTTTTCTGTATGTTTAAATTACCATCACCTGAAAAGAAAAACTTATGAGGTAATGTCCTTGTGAGAAAACCTGCTAAGAGCACATGCACAGATCTTGATTGTCTGCCACAAACAAAACAAGAAGTGAGGTGATGGCCACTGAATTAATTTGCTGCCTCATGTCACAATGTCATATATCCAAACACCATATTTATGTTGTAAATAAATATGTACAATTTTTTGGCCAATTTTATATCTTAATAAAGCTGGGGTAGAGAATATATGCCTATCTGAAGATCAGAAAGTACCACAATGATGAGGTCTGTCAAAAGAAAAAGGTCACTGAGCAGTTCTGTAGTACATTATTCCCTGACGAAAACTTTAAAATTTTAAATTAATATTTTGATAGCAAGAAGCAAGCAGAAAAACTGAAGCTAGCGCTCAAAGAAACTGCTTAACACAGATGAGGATCACAGAGGCTAACTGCCTGCTTAGCAAGGAACTAAGGCAGGAGATCAGACCTCGACATTTCATGCCCACATCTGTCCACTGCTGAGAAACTGGGACCATTGCCAATCGGTGTCGCCGCATTCACTTACCAAGCAGCAAGCATTTGTTCCCAACAACCGTTCATTCACTCAGCACTCACTGTGCGTCATGGGGGCCAAGGCTCTGTGCTAGTCCCTCCGGTGCTCTTCAGTGGTGTCCCTATACCTGCTCTTCTCCCAGTCTCTTCTCTCTGGTCCCCTCCTCCACACTTGTGTAACAATCAGCAGGTCACTTAGCTGTGAACCATTTTAGTTCTCAACTGAATTTTAAAATGGCTTTTGGGGAAATTAAACAAGTACATGAATGTAAAATATTCAAATGGTGCCTTGACATTTACAATGGCTCCACTACAACTTTACACAAGGTGTTATCATTGTCCAGTACACACCACACACTCTCCCTGTTGAAGGGGGTCTGCATTGATATGGTATTATTCCCATTCTCTCAATCTGGAGGGGGAAGAGATCAACCCTCGCCTATGCTACAAAAAGAAATGAATATAAGCTAGGAAGGAGGAGCAATTGAGTAATACAAGAAAGGACTGTGCAAACTGTAAGGTCACCACAAATAATAGTACACACAAGACCTAGCATAACACAAGAACAACGATAAGGCAGAAAACAGAACTGATGCCACTGTTTCCAACCTTTATTAATGTCACAGTTTTTATACTCACGATAGTTCTCAAAAATGACTAATGTTCAGGTTGAGTGTCCTAAACCACTACACGATGTCCAATTATAAAAATAATAGTAACAATTGGTTTATTCAGCAGAGAATAAGAAAAACACACCGTAACATTACAGGCAGGGAGAGAAAAGGAAGTAACAAGGGGAGAACAAAGACAGCTTTCAAGTTCATCTTTAATGAGTCATGAAATTCCGTATCCAAAAAAGGCTTTTCTCCCAAATAGTGTGTTTAACAAAGGTTTTACTTACAATCTTTGAGCAAAAGTGGCTTTTCACTTTTTGGTTGTGTTCTTTTTAAAATTCTGATGACCAAGCTATACATAGGCAGGGGGGAAAAAACAAGGAGAAATTATGAGTAGGAGTGACAGGTAATCTAATACACAGGAAGTGATGATTCAGAAATAATTTTAAAGGAATATACAACAGTATGACTTTAGCAGGCTACAAGATTGCCATGCTGCTAGCCCACTGGAATAACTTTTCCCAACTAGCCTTAAATCCATAATTTTTAAAAACTCTTGGCTACAGGCACCTCAGATATGTGAACCAAGTTTCTTCAGGCAGAAATGTTTTAAATTTCCAAAGTGGAAATCTTAAAAAACAAAATGATATGGACGTTTATATGCAGAAGATCAAGTGTATTCAAAATTGTAGTTCCATTTGATCTCTTGTCCTCTGAATATAGAAATTTTCATCATGGCCAGGACCCACCCACATGAATTATAGTTAGTCCTAAAAAGTCTCAAAGGTGAGGCCGGGCACATTCAGGGCACTGTGGAAAGGGGACTGTCCTCCGCCCCAACCAACAAAGAAACGGATCTCTCATTAGGGTGATTTGGCAATGATCACCGAGCAAATAAGGAATTTCCAAGGATACAAAACAGTTCATTAGATAAAGTTTACTAAGGTAATTTTTCAAACAACTGGATAAATAATTCAGAGTACCATAATGTAGGGCAAAGAGAAGACAATCTTTTCTTACCTGAAAAATAATTTTCCACTCGTTTCCCATTCTCCTCAGGCTCATACACATGCTCAGGTCTTAAACCAATCTCACTCTGACCTAATACAGGGATGGAATTAACTAGTCTGTATGAGCCCCATGAACAGGAAGATCGACCTCAAGTTCTTCTACATAATCAACTCATTTGAGATGTGTGACGTTCTCCTAGAATTACAATCTCAGTACCGTACTTCTTAAGAATCCAGCACCTGAGGCTAATGTTTTATCTGGAACAATTTTTCCCTCCTCTTCTTGACTACCTGTGACTGAACATCCTCAGAGCTGTTCTCTAAACACAAGAAACCTGGGGGCTGGGGATATAGCTTAGTGGAATAGGTGCTTGCCTGGCAAGCACAAGGTCCTGAGTTCAATCCCCAGTACCGCAAAAAAAAAAGAAACCTGGGTGAGGGTTCAGATTATTTCAATGAAGCCATTCCAGCTAAAAAGCTATGCAAGTGAAAAATCTAACTTTGTCAGTCTGTATTGCATGTGCAGGGGTGAGACATATTTCTATGGGCCAATTTATAAAGAATCGGGTTGTAAAATTCATCACTTAACCTTTACACACGAAAAGGATTTCATCACAACTGCATTCCATTTCAATACCTCAATGTCACCTAACTGGCTAGGTTTGCTGCCTTAGGGTGCATTTTTAAATAGCTAGGATTGCCATGAGAGACAATTTCAAATTTGTGGCTTTTGTGAACATAGGTTGCAGTGACAGCATACAACACAAGATTTTAAACCCCAGTTCTCAGCCAATGTAACTTGCCCCACCACTGAAGAGATATAGGGCCCTTTCTTGTGTTGGAGAGATAAATCATAAGCTAGGAAGTTTGAAACACAATGGTATTTTTAGACAAACAGAAAGACACAAGAAAAAGTGACATAAGTGATTAGAATAGTAGCTGATCAAATTATAAGGCAGGGGCCCCCAAACCCATTTTGTAGGAGTTTGCTAATAGCCACTCATCTCCCCAGAAGAAACTGGCTATACTTGGGAACTTCCGGCCCACCCAAAACACTGTGAAATTACAAAGTCCAGAATATTCAAATTAAAATTTCATTTTCCACATGACAGCCTATAAAATTAGTTAGGAAAAGAAGCCAAATTTGTCAGAATTTCCTCCTCCACTCCACCTCCCTACCGCCTCACCACCTCCAATGTCATTCCAAAGCATTTGGACTGGAAGGTTCAGTGGAAGTAAGTACCCTAATCAAAATTATATCGACTGTGTCTGAGAGAAGAATTGATGGGCTAGCAAGGGAGAACTGGGCTAGGATGCAAATTTATAAGCTGTCTTGCAGACAGGGGTCTAGTTATGAATTCAGATCATTAAATAAGCATGGAAGTTAGAGAAGCCACCAGGAATTTCATACACTTAGCTACAAGTGCATAGGCTTAGCTGTAACTTCAGTGTACATAAGCATCTTGCTGAGCATAGTACTAAACCTGCATTCTGCTTTCAGGGCATAGTTTTCCCTCCTAATCCTGGAAGCTCAGGAGACTACTGGTTCTGTCTTCCCAGGAATTCTGAACCAGGTGAGAGGGGGAAAGCTGAGAAAAGGAAATAGACAAGCACTCAGAGTTGCCAGATCAAGTAGAAGTCTTCTAATTGTATTTTATGTTATGCCTTAGCCTAAACAGAGTAGATAGGAAGACATAGATAAAATACAGAGCACATAAAAGAAAACAAGAACCTTTAAATGAAATGATACAAAGTTGTGGATATGTCAACCTGAATAAATGCAAGGTCAGAACCCCAGTTATTTTGAAAAGAAGTAAATTGTAGTTTCTGCTCCAGTATATGAGTTGTATCAAAAGAGCTCTGAGAGTATTATAAACTGAAATGTTTATACTGTCCCAAAGGGACAAACAGAATTAGTGTGGGGTGATTCTATACATTAGCTCTTGATTTTTTCAAAGTCCCACTGAATTTCTACAGATTTCCCCTTCAAGAGGTTGGGGCGGCCTCTAGACCCCGTGCCTCGCCTGACCACCCCAAAGGTCATTCAACCCAATGCTGACTTCTAATTACCTGATTTATTTCTTACTCCCTTCTTAACCCCCAATATTTACCTAGGAAGCTTAAATGAAATACATGGCTACCTCCTCAGCCTTACTAAGAGGCTGAGCTGGGGTCTTTCTACTCACATCCCTAGGAATTTACTGTTCAAGCTCTTTTAGGGTATTTCATAAGTGATCACTATGAGCAGATTCCATGAGCAAAGGGAGATGATATCTTAATCAAAGGGCTAATGAATCATATAACATAAAACTTCGCTCTTGTTATCTCATAAAAATCATTCTGTTCACAAACATAGAAGTGACAGCCACAGTACAGACCTACCTACTCAAGAACAAAAGGGACAGGGGCATCAGCAAAGAGTGCTGGGAGCACAGTGCCTCTAGAAGGGACTTGTGGGCCTCTGCTTATTCCTGGCTAGGGTAGTGATGGTACTAACATTCTGCACAAATGAGCTCCTCGGCAAGCTGTAAGAACAGGAATGACAGCAAACATCACTAAGAATGCTCACTATATCCCAGGCATCATGCTGGGACTCTGCATAAAACACTCAGTCTCGTTTCTCATGATGACCCTTTGAAACAAAAACGAGGATGCCCATCTCACAGATGAGAAAACCATCTCAGGGTTAGTACCTTAGCCAACATTATCCTGCCTAAAAATGGCTGAGCCAGAATCAGAGCTCCACACCCTTAGATGCTATGAGCCCTGACCCCAAAGCAGAGGAGCCATGGCAGCTGGCTCTGAAGGCACAAATGAAAGGAACACAGCCCTTTCCCATCAACACCATGGGATACACGAATGTGATTAGAAATGTCAGAGGGTGTCTTCATCTAAAACAATCATCTCTTCTAAGACTCATCTGCAAATGTGTGCACACCTCTACCCGGCATTCTCTAAGGCCAGGCCAGTGGGTTATGGGTAATTCTGGTGGGGAGACACATTCCACAGAGTCCTCCAGTTACTCTCTGTACACCCCGTGCCCAGGCCCTTCCTGCCAGCTCCAAATGGAGAAACAAACGGGATGCATGCATTACAACCACTGAGTCTGAGAAGATGGATAACCTTTGCCACCTGCTCTAAAACATGGGCAAAGTAGAAATGTCTGGCATTCCCTGGAATATCCACACCCAGAGATGCAAAGAGTAAAAGCGGAGCCTTCCCTTTCTAGGTAAGTCCTAGCCAATCAGCCCATCTCTGGTAGCATGTGTTAGTACACAAACACCTCGTGTCACCAGAGGCACAATCACAGACCACACCCCTCGTGCGCACCATGGGTGAGCATATCCCCTCACTTGCTGCAGACAGGAGCACATGCAAGGCCTTGTTCTCTTTCTCCACTCCTGTCAACAAAGTTCTCCTTGGAGAAAATTGTAGGCTTACAATTTCAGAATGAAAAGGAGCATTAATACTCACACTAAGGGGCTGGGGATATAGCTCAGTGGAATAAGTGCTTGCCTAGCAAGCGCAGGGTCCTGAGTTCGATCCCCAGTACCACAAAAAAAAAAAAAATACTCACGCTAAGATGTTCTAAGGGACAGATCTAAACTCTTTTCCTATCATAGTTCACATATATTTACCTGGGGTACCTGAACTCTTAGGCATGCCCACCTCCCGACTTACCTACACACTCCTTACTAAGATGGCACCTTCTGAGGATAGCAGTTCCAACCCTGATGGATTTAAATGGGCTGTGCCAGTGGTTCCCATCAAGTGGGCAGGTGGACTTCATGCTGCCTGCCCTTCCCAAGTTCAAATCTGTGTCAACATTCGTAGCTTCAAGCCCTTCTGTGGCTCCTAACACCCTCAGAACGAAGCCCAAATGGTGTGAGACCCATCTGTGGCTTCTCTCTCCGGCATCACTTGAAGCCTGCTCTCCTCTCCTCCACGAAAGCTGGCTCCCTCTCAGAACCACAGACCCATCGTGCACTCTTGGGCTTCCGGGTCTCCTGTGACCTGCCTCTGCTCACAGCCCTTCCCTCCTCTGATCTAACTCTATTCATCTTTGTCTCTAGCTTAGACTTCACTCAGCAGTTGAGGCCGTCCCCAGCTCCCATGCTCATGGAGCTATGCAACTCAGCCTCGCGCTCCTTATAGCCTGCTCCCCCACGCCACCTCCAAAACCAATTCACTGACAATCCTGTGCTTAGTGACCAGCTCCTCCTCAAGACAAGTAGCTCTGTTTGGCCCCACCCATCTCTGTACCCGGGACAATGCCTCAGAGATACACTGAAGATATATTGATACACTGACTGATTATCTGATCTCACAGCCTTCACTGAAGTAGTATGTCAAAAAGCAGACTAAATAATAAATATGCTAAGATTTATGCACTTCTCTTCTTAAATTGCATAGCTGCTATGATTAATAAAATATAAATCCCATGAAAAGCTTGGCTGAATTCATGGTAGCTTTTTGTTATTCTCTGATTGCATGAGAACCAGAAGCTCATCTGCTCCACTGCTACTGAATGAGGAACCCCAAACACAAACATCCCAATGTGATATTAAAAGCAGATGTCAAATACTGCCATTAAGATACTCCTACAGTACACTTTTAATACAACCCCTTCCTCGGACCTCCTGTTAACAAAGAAAAACATTTCCCAACTAACACCAGTAAGAGTCCCTGAGCCCAGCATAATACCACGTTGGAAGCCTCTTAACTACTAAGCCCTCTTCTAACTTTTCAATAATTGCTTCAAGTTTCACATTCTACAACGTACCATGAAAAGCAGACTTTGTAACAGCGAATACAGCAGTCCCTTCAAATATTTCCAGAGACGTCACTTCATGTAATTCATTCAACATGTATTTACTGAGCTGCTAATGTATAGGATGCACAGTGCTAGGCATAAAGGACAGACTTACTGCTTTCACTGTTACTGATTGACAGTTACGAATCTGCACCTGAATATTTTATTTAAGTCATCATGGGTGCTTTGGGAGAAGGACAAGGCAAAAAAAATGCCTCAATGTAAATCTTGGAAATGTTAGGGAACAATCCTCTAATTAGACAGTTTTAACTATCAGAAACACAGTGTACTAGCCCTGAACAAACACAGAGCCCATGTAACACAGGACTGACAAGGAGCAGAAAAAACAAGTCTCCGGATGTGTCTAACTCTCATGCATTTCATAGGAAGTCCAAAGGGGGTTGGCTACATCACTCAGTGATACAGTGCTTGTGTGGTAGAGTGAGCCACTGAGTTGGGCTCCTAGCACCATAAAAAAATAAAATAAAAAATGTAAACAACTACCCTCACTGACACATTAAGCTATTGTCTTTAAAATGCCATTAGCTTATGGGGCTGACTGAAGTGCATAAGACTTTGTAAGTTTACACAAATACTGACATTAAGATAAAGCATAAAATAGATCACACGCTGCGACCCTACTAGATGCAATAAGTTGCTGTAAAAAAAAAATAATACAAAATTTTTGGGGAAAAACATACTTTGGAAAATAATGAACCTCCCCAGCTAGGCATAACAATTTTAAAATCAAAATGAACTTCTTTCTATTTTATGAGTTGCACTTAAACCTCTTAATGCTTTACATTCAAGGTCTTGCCATGGTATAACTAACACTCCGCTCAGTGGCCTCACCACTATGCAACTTGAGACAAATAAAAACTGCTTCCCTGCTTACACTACTAAAAAGGCAATCAGCTGAAGAGACACAGCCTCGGAATCGCCGAGAGAAGACAGTGTATAAGTCATATATTAATAAAACAGCCCAACCAAACCTTGTACTTCAATTCCACACCATTTCACATTTTATCACAAATGAACTCAAACTTTTTCTTTGCTGTTCAGTGCAGTCGGGCAGGGGCTAGGTCAGAATTACATAGCATGTGTAAAATAACACCTCTATTGCTATTATTCCCATTTAAGAGGTGAGAGAACTGAGGCTTACCAAAGTAAAATGGCCCACGATCCCACACGCAGTCAAGTTGATAGAGCTAGAAATCAAACCCTGGTATTTCCACCAGTGCGAGTGTTTATAACCTGGCATTCCTGAACCCTCTAAAATGGCAACTATAATTCAATGTACTTTCTAATGAAATGGACAAGAGAGTTTTCTATAAATTCGGAGAGGCCCCAATTCCACAAAAGCTTAAGACCCACTGCACCACATTATCACTGATGTAAGAACAGAAAATACAGACTGGACTGCCACTCCCCTTACCAAGACTGTCACTTTTCTAGTGTTGAAGAGGGAAAGAAAAACTACATACCTTTGCTTTTCCTTTAAAGTTGTCAGGGCAAGTCAAGATTGCACTCCTGCACAATTTTCAGCACCTTCTACCTCGGGTTAAGTTACACAATAAATGCAATACTCTATCTGTTTACAGCCAATTCTGAGATTTCACAAATAGGGACCAATGTTATTTAGTCATTCTACTTTCCAAAATGGGTTTCAATCACTGCATTGCCTAGGAAATATGCTATCATTAGATCCACTTGTGACAAAGTAAAACACTGTCACCCTGAGGTTAGGCAATAAATCAACTACCAAATAGAGATCAAAAGTAAGATTGCCTGACTCCCCTCCCCCACATCTCGGGCCCTGTCATTGACGATGGCATATCCTTCCAGCTACAGAAAACACAGGGCAACTAACTCCACCCTCTTCTCTACCCACCCCAGGACTAAATTAGAACCTGACAGTAAATCATTAAATGGGGCATACTTCTAGCTTCCCAGTGACAGTGTGCTCATCTCCCCAAGTTTAGACAGATGTTACAGGGTGAACACATGGCACACACCTGGTATCTTCAAAGGGATATGTAACCCTGTGAGGAATGCTGCTACAGGACAAGGTTTGCCCGTCTCTCTGCAAGGACATATCTCTGTGATGAGTGTGGCACTCAGTAGACTCCTGGCATCCTGCCACTAGTATCAGTCTGGCATTTTGAATCTATCCAAAATTCCTGGTCAGAAACTGGAGTATTAAAATGGAAATGAAATTTACTTTGAGATTCTTCTAACCTCAGGGGAATAAAACATACCCAAGGTCTTATAATTCATGAGCAGAGACAATTACAGAAAGCAGGGTTCCTGTCTGGGATTCATACAAGCCCTTGAGGGAGTGCAGAAATGGCTCTGGGTAACGGGTCATGATTGCTGCCAGAGGCTTGGCCAACTCTCAGCTAAGGCCAGCTGTGCCAGGCTAGGATGCCACTCTAATCACCCTGTGCCAGATCCCAGGCTGCATCCAGGCTGGAGACCCCTGGGGCTACCACTGGCCACAGCTTGCTTCTTCTAGGGACAAAGAGGTGAAGAAAATACCACTCTAGTACCAAGGAATTAATTTCACAACGAGGCTCTGTTAAGGCAATGGTTTATTTATGTTCTTGCCTGATCAAGATGACTTCCAACCAAGAAATATCCAAAGCAAACAAGCTAAAAGACACGAAGGCAGAAAGAATCTTAGGCTTTCTTCACAGTCCCCCAAAGAAACAGACAGACAGAGAGAGGGAGAGAGAAAAAGAGAAAGAGAGATACAGAGAACAACCAGGAGTTCAATGTGTTAGGAAGAGACAGACAAGTTCGGGATGAACATTCTTCCAGGGAACTAGAAATGACAAAGTCCTCAGAAGAAGGCAGGACATCCCCTGCTTGGTTGGGTGATAGCATTCATTTGGACCCCCTGGAAACAGGTCCGAAAGGCAGCTGCAGGCGCACGGGCCCAGCGCGGAGAGAGCCCCCTCCTCCAGGAGGACACAAGAGGCTGCGACCTAGCAAGACCACCCGTGGGCAATCCCAGAGGGTCGGTGCCACCGAGACCCCGCAACTCGGGGGCTACCGCTCCCACCTGCGCCCCACGCCCAAGGCACCATCTCTTCTTTCTACTCAAGCGCTTCGGTGGTTAGCAAAGCCCACTTCAGATAATCGGATCTTAGTTGCGGGGTCAAGCCAGTCGTCCACACCGCATCCATTCAATGACCGGCCCACGCAAACAGACATTAAGGACTTTGCTCCTCTGACATTTTTAAAGCACATGTAGACGCACGCGAGAGCACACACGCACCCAGGGGGAGCTGATGGCCAGGGGGAATCCCTGATCCACAGGGAGGCTCCTATGACTACCCGCGTAGGCGCCCTCCCCTCTCCACACCACGGCGCGACCCTGCCACCGCCCGCGCACAGGACCGGGAGCTGGGGTCGCCGGAGGGGCGAGGTGGGGGACAGCGGGCGCACCTCCTCGTCCTGCTCCTCCTGGGACACGCTGCTGCCCCGGGGCACGGGTGGCGCAGCTCCTCCCGGGGGCGGCAGCGGCAGCGCCGGGATTCCGAGCTCCAGCAAAACGCGCGCGGGAGCCCACGCGGCGGGCGGCCGGACACCCAGGGCGCCGCCCGGCGGATGCGGCGGCTGCGACTCGCGGGAGAAGCCACCCGGCTCCCCTTCCTCCGAGAGAGTTTCCGACCCCGAGGAGGACTCGGCAGAGGAAGCGCCCAGCGAGGACGCCGGGGCCGTGGCAGCGGCGAGAGTCCGGGCGCCGTGGCCACTACAGCCGCGGGGCACCGGCTCCGGCGGCTCTGAAACTTTCTCGCCCATCGCCCTCTCTGGGCCAAAGCGTTGCCAGGGGCGGCGGGGCGCACTCAGCGCCTCCGGGAGAAGCCGCGCGCTGCTCCGCTCCAGCTTGATCGCGCTGCCGCTCCCGAGCTGCAGGGAGCCCCGTGGTGACTACATGGCTGCGGCCGGGCCGGAAGAGCCCGCCGCCAAGTTCACAGCCGCCCGGGCGCGGCGGCCGCCGGGGACTCGCGCGCGCGGGGCCATGCCCGCTCCGAGCCACCCTCCGCTTCACCGCTGCGCCCCGCCGCCGGGACTGCGGCTTCTCCAGCAAAAACCTGCCTCGCGGCCGGGGAGGAGACGGGCAGCCCGGGGAGCCAATGGCAGGGCGGGTGCGCCGGTGGGCGGAGGCTGCGGCGCCCCTGGCCGCGCGGGCGTCAGGTATGGCTCGGGCCGTCAGGTCTGTCCCCGGCGTGCGGGCGCGGGAGATCTGGCGCTGCCCTCGGGGGTGGGCGTGGAGTCCCTGGCTAGGATCCGTAACTTGGCGAAGGGGCGGCTGGCTGCCCTCGGGACTGTCGGAGAAAGACAGCAGAGCGGGTAACGAGGCCTTGGAGACGAGGTGGACTTTGTCTGGAAAAAAGTAGAATGGGGAACACTGACCAGAACACACACACACACACACACACACACACACACACACACAGAGAAAAAAGTAGAATGGGGAACACTGACCAGAACACACACACACACACACACACACACACAGAAAAAAGTAGAATGGGGAACACTGACCAGAACACACACACACACACACACACACACACACACACACACACAAAGAGAGAAAAAAGTAGAATGGGGAACACTGACCAGAACACACACACACACACACACACACAGAAAAAAGTAGAATGGGGAACACTGACCAGAACACACACACACACACACACACACACACACACACACACACGCCCTACCTTGCTGAGGGAACCGGGAAGTTCTCATACAGTGAGTATATCCGAAACTGCGTGTTTTTCTATTCAAACTCCTTGGGCCTCAGTTTCCTCAACATTAAACAGAGATGTTGACACCGGTCTTGTCTGGCTATGGGCAGGATTAGCGCAAGTATGCAATCAGCAGAGTACGGGCTTGGACACATGGAGTTTCCCAAAACCTATTTTGTGTCATAATTTCTGTTTACAAACTAGAAAGATGAATCTAAGACTTGTACCTTTGGAAAGAAAGGGAAATAACAAATTATGCCCATGTTTTTAACCAGGCGCAAGGACAGGTTAAGGGGCCCTGTCCTGTCTACATCATCTAAACGAAGGATGCAGAGTTCACATTTCCAGTTTGTTCTCTCCCAGCTCTTGATTGTTAGACCAGCAAGATACAGGACCGGGTGCTTCATTCTCCACATCTGCGAGAGCTAGGAGAAACAACTTTCATCAAAGGCACCTAAAGCCTCCCTGAGGCTGGAGAACAGAGCCTGGGGGTCTGTGAATCCCCTTGCAAGCCAGCACTGAGTTCGGCAGTGAGAAATAAATTGAGTCTTCACTTCCTTCAGTTCTGGTCTCACGTGTGACCTGAGGTATACATTCAACCATGTTCAGTCCCACAGACGCTTTTCACTGATGGAGATTATGCCAGGGGCTTGTAGGGCATACAAAGAACAATAAAGCAGATCTATCTCCCGCTCTTGAGGAGCTTATGGTCAAGCCAGAGATTTATACTGCATGATATGGCTCCATTACTCCTTTTATTTATTTATTTTTTTAATGGTACTGGGGATCGAACTCAGGACCCTGCGCTTGCTAGGCAGGTGCTTATTCCACTGAGCTATATCCCCAGCCCCCATTACTCCTTTTAAAAAGCTGTGATAAGTGCTATAGGAGACAAGGTGCCAGAGGAGAATAACAGAACAACTGTAGCCGGTCCTCAACCTTATCAGTCTGGAACCTTAGAGTTCTCTTTGTCAGAACCACTTTGTCAAAGATCCTGAAGAACTGAAGAACTCAAGTGGAAAGCCCCTTCAGCTAATGATCCTTTTACACTACCCCAGTATTTATAAGTGATACATCAGACAAAGTGCTTCATCATATTGGACAGCAAGCGTTGTTCTGATCTGTTCTCTCCCCACCCCACCCTAGGAAGGGAAGGCAATATGATGTGACCCCTCTTGCCACAGACAGCTGCACTGCAGAATGGACTCTGGCTGTCAGACCTGTATTGTGATACTTCAGAACAATCCACAGGGAGGTGAAGCCCTGCTGAGGCAAAAGGACAATTTGAGTGACTTAGCTAAGTCCTGCGAGGGAGGCTGAAATGAGCCCAGTGGTACAGTCTGACTCTAGCCCCAGCCTCACAATGACTTTCCTCGTCAGGAGTAGAGGTCTTTATTTGAGCCCCTATGTGGTTGATTCAGCACAGTTAACTGAAATGACGATTCAAGCAGCCATTCACATAAAAAAGGAGAGATTGCCTTTCAGGACCTGGGGAAGGTTGCAGCAAGGACATGGTCTGAATTACTAACCGGAAGAATGATAATACTTGTTGTTGTGGGACTCTAAGCATCTTCTATGCAAGGTCTCGCTTAATCCTGGCAATGTTATGGGATATGGCCTCCTACGTCCATCTACTTTGTAGATGAAGAAATCGAGAATCTGTAAAGTCAAATAATTTGCCAAATGAGTGGTAGAGCTGTGGTTTGAACCCAGCGGTAGACTCAAAGGCACTCTTTCTTAACCATCCCAGGATAATGCCAATTCAAAACAGCCAAGTTTTCAAAGGCCTACGTATATAACAGATTATGGCTATTCATAGGCTTTATCATCTTGATTCAAATGTAAAAAATATACTTGGGCACAGATTATTTTTAACACATTTATAAGACACCATGAGGTAACTACCATTATTATTTTCATACCACATTCGTGAAATATGTGAAAACTATGGCCCAGAGAAGTCATTTGTCTAATGTCACACAACTAATGTGTTGAAGCAGAATTCAAACTTGAACGTTAATGCTCTTAACCTTTAGAGATCAATATCGAGTACTAGAGAGTTTCTTGAACTTTTTAAACCTTAATGCCATATGAAGATATTTTACATTGCAATTATATATATATACATATATATATATATATATATAATTTTGTAAAATAGTGATTTTCTAGCAAGCAATACAATCTGAAATTATTATATTTTATTGAAACCAAAGATATTTTTAAACTGTGATTGACTACATGGATTGTACACTCTAAGACCTGCAGTTTCAAAGTAGGCTTGATCATTTCCACATCTGCCTGTGAGGGAAATATGACTGTAGTTCAAGCTAAATGTTTCCGGAAGAGCTGGAAAAACTAAAAGTATGATTCTATAAATAGAGAATGATCAGAAGGTCACGATAGTCCTCAAAAATTACCCCAGTGAGGCCTAGAGACAAATCCTGGGTGTTACAAGATGACATCCAAAGGTCTGCTGTGTTCAGAGGTGAGCTGTTCAGATAGTAACTGGATCATGAAGGCCCTGACTTTGGAAACTGATAGCACTACTTGGAAGTAACAGAAACTTACACACTGGGACATGGTGGAAGGTAGGAGATCCCCGGAAGGTGAACTTGGGCGCTGTATGTGGTGTCTGACCCCTGCCTCTCTGGCTCTTTTCCCTCTGTGCTTTCTGGTGCTGTGAGATGGGCATGGTTCCACCATGCTGTTTTGGCCTCACCACAGGCCTGAAGACATAGAGCTGGCAGACTACAGACCGAAATATCTGAGACCCTGAGCTGAAATAAACTTCCATCCTCTCAGCCAGTTTTCCAGGTGTTTGGTCACTGTGACAAAGAGCTGTCTAATAATCTGGGGCATGGCAAAACTGCTGGGCCAAGACTCAGTTTGGATTTATCAAACTCCTACAGTTCACCTTCACTATCTTATGAAAACATAAGCATCTTTCTTGGTATCTAGAAAAGTGCCCTTTCCAAGACAAGTTCTCATAAATGTCCTAATATTGGAAATTTGGGGGCCTGAGATGAGTGTGAAACCATGGCTTTTTTCCGGTGGGAAAGAGCCAGAAAACTTTTTTTTCTTAATGGCCATATTTCCTGGGAAGTCAGTAATAGAACTTCACATTTTAAAATCAGACTGGACCTGTTTCTCAGGAGAGACAAAATCACCTCAGAGCAACCAGTCTGTGTGCACACTCTTGGCTATGCTCCCAAGCTTTCTAACCATGCCCAGCCTTTGTCTCCTGTGACTGAAGGCTCGCCTCAGGTTTCTGTGTTGTTTTCCTAAGTGACAGGAGATAATGCCTCTGGGAATCTCTTTGCTCTCTGGTGTGTGGGTGGGGCCAAATATGAATGTCAACTCTGTCAAATGGAGGATCTTCCAACACAATTTGTCACACCCTTCATCCATTCTCACTGTGGGGAGAATTCCCTCAAGCATTAAATTTAAGACTTCATAAAATTGAAATCAACTCTTCTTCTTCATACATACATGAAGTGAGAACATCAGAAACAGAATAAACATTTTTCCAAAATCACAAGTTAATGTGTTCCTATTTAATGCACTGAAAAATACTAAATATCAAGTTATTTTGGGATTACAAAGATGATGCCACTTATTCACTTTCGGTGGGTTAACTTTGTTATTATTAATAGTAGATTTGCCGACACCATGAATAAAGAAGTATAACATTGAGGCAATAAACATCAACTAAAAAGTGGCTGTTAAGTTTATGTATATCAGATTTTCTGATTTATACTGGAAGCTATAGCATGATATAGACCATGGCACCTTCTGATCATTTAGTCAGGACCCAAAGCCCTCATATCCTTTCAAGTTTTTCTTTGTGCCTATGGCTCTAGGGAAAGAAAGATTGTAACACAAGATTCCAGAAGAGGGGAATTTTTTAAAGATGGTGGAAAAGGACAGGAAGGGAAGGTACTAACTTGAATTGCAGGTACTATAATAACTGAGAAAGAGGGCTAGGGCCAGGGGTATAGCTCAGGGGCATAGCCTCTGTGTGGAAGCATGAGGTTGTGATACAAAAAAAAAATTGAGAAAGATAGGAAACTCAGCTTTGTTAGCAAATTCAGTCTTTGATGGATCAAAAAGGATGTCTGCTGATTTGAATTCAGGGATCGATATTTCTCAAGGTGTATGCAGAACATTGGCATCAGATCACCAGGGTAGTGGGGAATGCTGGTTCTATGGCCCCACTCAAAGGTGTGGGAATCTATATGTTTAAGGGCATCCTTAAAAAAGTAAATACAAAGTCTACTAGAGCTTGAGCATTACTAAAGAGGATTCTGATTTCAGCATCAAAGTACCACTTGTAGGCAAATGTGTATGGTTCTGTAAAAAGTGGCTGGAATGAACTGGCTGTGGTTGGATTTTTGGGGAGCCAGTTCTTATGTACCTGGAGACCAACCACTTTGAGGAGACAGTCAGTGAGCAGCTGGGGACAGGAATGCACACACTCTAAAATCAGCTGCAAAAACTAAGCTAGTACACACAAAGTTACTGAGGACAATGTTCCTTTAAGGATTCTATTAAACAAAATTCAAAATGGTGACCTACTTCCCACAGAAAACTCCAATCCTTTGCATTTGTCTTCCCAAGATGGATATTCACATCTGTGATTTTGTGTTATGCTTTCAGCATGCAATGTTCACTCTCCATTTTTCAAAAAGATTTATCCAGTACTCTTTGCCTGTTGAAGAAACAGAAGACAAGTAAACATTTTCACTCGTTTTTATTCACTATAGAGCTTTGCTTTCAGAATCAAACACTTCCGTTTTCCATTATCAAGTCTTAAAGCAATCTCCTTGACTGTGTCTGTACAGCATGGTAAGTGGTTCCTTTCACCACTAACTCCAACTAATTAGAAAATAAAATTATGCTGAACAGCAACCTAGCACAACAACGTTTTCCCTAGCCCCAAGTCATTTTGCAACCCTAGGTAATTTGTAAGGCTTATGATCTTGTGACTTGTTTGGTTTATGCTGGGGTGCGACACCAGGCTTAACAGATTCCCTATATGGGAAGTGGTTGGGCTTAGGGTTTAGGCAGAGAGAATACAAAATGAGCCTGGAGCAACTCCAGGGGCCACAAGTTAAAGGAATGCTCAAGGAAAGATGGGACCTTCACTAGAAGAATGCAGATGCCTGTCTTAAGAAGCCCTAAGCAGAGAAAGCTGCCTCAACTTGGCCAACAACAAAGATGGTGTTGGATTTGAAATCATAGGATAAAATTAATATCTAGAAGCCCAAAGTCATAATGAAATTAAAAGTGATAGTAGGAACAGAAATAGCTCTTCCTCACAACAGATCCTCACAATAGAATTCCAATTAATAAAGGTAGTGAAAAAACAAGGAGCAATAAGTGAATCATCATTACAGAAACACCATAGTAATGATTATTTTGGGTTGAAAAGACCCAAAAACATACCTACAATGATCAAGCAAAAGTTTGAGGGGAAAAGGATCTGCATAGACTAAAAGTGTTTTCTCAATGTGCCACAACAAAGCAAAAGGCAGTAACCTTACAGTGGAGGAAGCTAAAAGACACCAGTTTAACAATACATCACTAGTAAAACATAGCAATAAACTGAATCTCTTATTGGATGTAGAGCATCACTTCATGGTGTTTGTGGTAAAAATGTATAACCTCACCTTAATCATGACAAACCAGATTGAGGGCAATTATACAGAATTTCTGTACTCTTCAAAGGTATCAAGGCCATGGAAGATAAAGTGTGAGAAAACATTACAGAAACAAAAGGGAACAACAAAACTCACTGTAGGTCCCCAGAAGGAATCATGGAACAAAACAAGAGAAAAGAAGGGAAGGACAGAGACTAGTGGTGAAATTTGAATCAAATCTTTAGTTTCATAGTTAACAATATCATACTAATATTAATTGTAGGTTCTTGATATTTGCAATTATAATTATATTATTGTTAGGAGAAGCAGGGTGAGGAATATTAGGAAATTATTTTTTCAACATTTACGTAAGTCTAAAATTAGTTCAAAACAGATAATTAAAAGGCAAAAGCTGTGGGTCATTTTAATGATAGTCAATGTTGATAACTACCAAGCTAATTCTTACTGCCCACCTCTTCCTTTCCTCTGTTCTCCTTGCCCAAGGAGAGTAATGTTTTCCTCTCTTGTCCTCACTAACTAGCCTAACTTGGGGCAGGAATAACACTTGAAGTAGCAAAATCAATGTTCCCATTCAACATCGATCCAGGAAGATGCCCAAGGCGAGAGCTATGAGGCCACACACTTGGAGCATGAAGATAGTAGTACACACCTTTGGAATCAAGCTATCCTGTAGACATTTCTGCCTACTTTTGGAAGAGCATTTTAATTTATTCTCAAGGAATCACCTATTTCCTTTTAAATAGTCCTGGCCTTATCGGTCTAGGAGTGGAATATCCTTAGACTTTGAATCTTGAGAGTGACACCAGAACAGTACCGTCTGAACAAGAATATCAGACCAAATCTGTTACATCTGGAATTTCCATGGTTATATCTCCAGGTCTTTTTCTGCAACTTGCACTCTGATGTCTCAGCTGATGAAACTCCTTTCTGATTGAATTAGCAAGTCGGTTGTTGCATGACACCAAGGACTCCTACAAAATACCAGTGTGCTCATCTGAGTTCACTAGTCACCAGTCCAGGTGGGAATAAGATATCTGAATGCAAACCAAAAGCTATTAGTGATACTATGTTTAGAGATGTATTCCCGATCTCGGTAAGGGTGTTCATTCCATCAAAGGTGAGGAAACCATTACTTACTGGTATGAGATAGGATACTTCTTACTTGAGGTTGAAATACTTAAAAAAAAAAATATGCCAGCAGAAAGAAAGCCATTTTCCAGTCCTGGCAGAAAGAGATACTAGCATTGTTCTATGTTGGAATTACCTATCTTCCTACTAGGTTACAGAGCCTTGAAAATGCAAACGTACTGTACCCTATTTGCTTAGCATCTCACCTGTGCTGACTCCTACTGGTATCATAATGATACTTACTGAATGAACTTATGATCCTATTGCCACAATGTGACCTTTAATCAGCTTTATTAAAAGTCTATTAAAGAAAGTTAAACCAACCTAAGACTTGCATGTGTTGACAAAATTATCCTAAAATATTTTAGGAGGAGAAAAAACTGTTTATATCTAATGTAACCTCAATCCTGAAGAGTCTCTCATTTTAACAAACATAATAATCGCATAAACACTTCCAGTTCAAATCTCCATCATTTTGTTTGCCCACAGAAGTTTCTTCCTACTGTTTTCCTTCCTTAAACAGGCAAACGAATAAGGACTCCTTATATGTGATGTAAATAGAGTAGAAGGAACACTCTAGGAACCCTTGAGACTAACGCTACAAGAGCTTCCCTGCCGGCAGCCCGAAGATACCACACATGACCCTAGGCTGAATGGGAAGAGTGTGTGCCCCATATTTCGAGAAAGCCCCATTCTTAAATATACTCCACCCATATATATAACAATATTAGGACCCTTTATGACACTTAGCCTTGTTTCAAAATTAATTCCAGAACACTGTTGTGGCTCACAGGAAGATGAAGTGAAATAGTATGGTATCTTGGCATTGTGATAGTCAGGGTCCTTGCCAAACCATGGAAACTATTCTATCTGGTTTAAATATGAAATGATTTATTAAAATGATTAGAACACTCACTGAGTATTTGGAAGAACTGAAGAAGTAGGCTCTGGACTGAGTTTGCAAGAACAACCCTGAGAACTTCCATGCAGAACTGGCAGAAAAGGAAATTGCTGCTTTTGGTGATTCCAGAACACTGCTGCCTCTCCCACCATCTGTGCTTTCAAAATGGATCCCCTGCACACCATCCTGCTTCCTCACATAAATCACTTCTGCATCTACATCTCTTTTTGTGCATCTGATTAGCAGGACCAAGTCACATGACTGCACCCTAGAGGCAAAAGGAACTGAGAAATGTGGGAGTTTTCATTCTATCTTGGGAAGATGGGATTCACACCATGGGGAACCATCATAATGCAGAAGGAATGTCAAAAGACTTGGCTAACAGGGCAAAACAGCATGATTTAGACTTTAAAAGTCTCCAGCCCCGGATGAATTGTGCCAGTCCACCCCTGGCATAAGATGCCAAGCCATCAGGTAGATGTGGCCTGAGCCTTGGCTTCAAGAGGGCTGCTCCAGACAGCAGAGGCACTGCTCAACTAAATATCTCATAAGAGAAAAGAATGATCATGTACTGAACACTTTCCATATACCAGACACTGAACGAAACACTGTGTGTGCATTGTGTTTTTAATCTCCTTGATAACCTCAACTCAAGGGAGTAATTTTCACTGTACAGATAAGAAAATCAGTGCTGAGGAATTATGCAGTTTTCTTAAAGTCACACTGGAAGGTAGGACTAGAATTTAATCCAAGGTCTGTCTCATACTCATGTGTTTCCTGTAATATTGGGATATTAATCAGGTACTTAAGGATCCACTTCAGATGGCACTGACTTCAAGAGCCATGAAAATGCGAATGCATATCTTTCTGCGGAGAGCAGCTCTTACCAGCTTTCAGAAAGGGCATACACGCCTCCCGTCTGGGTAGTAATGAACCCCGGCACTCCCCAGAGTTGTCGTAGATGACCGTATGGTCCTAACGCTGCTGCTAGAGTATTGATACATTCCAACTAAAATATTTTTATTGTTCTAAAAACAACCCCACATGAGATCTACCATCTTACCAAATTTTAACATGATACCTTATTGTTAACTATAAACACAAAGCTGTATAGTAGCTTTCTAGAACATTTTCATCTTGTATCACTGAAATCTTATTCACATTGAACAGTAACTCCCCACTCCCCCTTCCCTAAGCCTCTGACAATCAAAATTCTACCTTCTATTTCTATTAGTTTCACCATCCAACTAAGTGTTTTATCTTTTTGTTTGTGGTATCATTTTGAAATTAAAAATCCAGATTTTTTTTTAACTTGTTACTGTCTTTGATTGTTTGATCAATCTTACATTCTTATGTCTAATAGACTGAACAACTTCGTTGAACATAACAGCATGTAATGTAACAACCATTGTAAATTTCTATCATTTTGCTTTGAGATCGTGTAACATTTTTGTTATTTTTGTGCTTTGTCGGTTTTTTAATTTTTAAAATAAAAAATAAAATAAAATTTGAGCCAGATACCCTATCACTTAGTGTAGGGAGGAGGTTCACATACAGGAATGAGCCTGAGGAGAATGGTTCTCTTTGAAAGATGAGAAAAGGCTGAACAAACCAGGAACACATTTTTCATTTAACTACTGAAGTCCTGGCTGTACATCAGAAGGTCTAGCATCTATTTGTGACTTTGCTACCAGCTCCATTTATGAGGGCCTCCATCACCTGTATGATGGGGGTAATATAAAACCTGCCATCATTCCCTCCATCACAATGTTATGAGGTTGTTTTGAAAGTACTTTCATTTCCCCAACAGAAAGGCATTACAGATCTATATATATTCCTGTTATGACTTCTTTGGGGAAAAGAAAAGCACCTCTGAGAAGACTTGGCTCACAACTTCTAGGACTGAGTGATTTCTGAGCCTCACAGGCATCCATACATGAGATGAATTTCTTTATGAAGAAGGACCTATTTCTTATTTTTGCGTGTGTTTCTAGTGGGGTTTTTTCTTCCCTTTTCATTTGTTGTGTTTTTAAAAATTCTAATATACATAAGCCTTTCAAATTGTGTTAGCTAGCTGGAATGCTTTAGATGGTTCATTTTTTATGTCTTGCTGTTGACATACATAGTATTTTACAGAACACAAAAGCTTTACTCCAAAAACAAGATAAAGATTATTTTCAAATAGAAAGATGCAAAGAAGCCCACGAGAGTCTGCTCAGCCCACTAGTAGAAGTTAGTAGTACACCATAAATGCCTGTAAGGAGAACTTCTAAGAACAGCATGTTATACACAGGGTCAACCCTGAGTGTGGAATGCCCCCTGCTTTGCCATCTAGCCCCTAAACAATCCATTTTCTAAATGGCATTTTAGAAGGGTAATGAACATCTACTAACACAGGATGTCAACTTAATTTTAAAGCTGTGAGATGGATCATAAATAAAAACGGTGAGTAATTTCCATAGTTCAGCCTGTTCACACCCTGGGAAATATAGACTGTTGGGATGGGAAGCCAAAAGTATATCTTGAATATGTTAAAATGCCAGTGAGTACGAAGTTTAGTTCTTAGTCATTGTTATTCTTGATGTTATGATTATTTTGTTTTCTTGTATGACTTATAAATAAATTTATAATTATAGTGGCACTCAACATATAGAATCAATATATGATGTTTATGAAAGCATGTGCCGGAAAAGGAGATGAGAGAGAAATTTTGAAAACAGCTTCTCTTTGATGTCTTCTTCCAACTACTGGAGTTCTTCATGTCAAACCATAATCTTACATATTATATTGCTTGAAGATTCACTGTATTTACTCAGTTAGATACTTAACACAGGCACATAAGCTATCTCCCTAGGAGCTGGAGAATTCTTCAGATTGCCACCAGCATAGGAAACTGGAATTACATGGCATTTCCTCCACAGAAAGCAAACAGCCCTCAGTGCCCAGAATTTCCTTTGTACCTACCCGTCCTCAAGTCTTGTTTTTTTTTTTCTTTTACTTAATTCCCCTATTCATTCCCTCTTTTCCGTGTTAAATTCCACTTCTTTGACTGAGGCAGGGCCCTATTCCCTCTAAAATTATTGTAATAGTTTTTTGCTTATAGTCTAGCCCTTCCAATTTCTTATGAATCCTAGGGCCTAATCAATCTTCCAGAAGGACTGCTTTGAACATGCTACTTTTATCATGTCAAGGGCTACCCAGTGCAATAAAAAAGAACCAGAATTCTTACTTTTGCATGTAAGGCATCATCTTTTCAGGATCACTTCCAACACCTCCTTCCACAATACTTACACTTTTGCCATACTAGATTATGCATTATTTGTGACTCAGCCTCTATCCCAGCCCTTTTCCCCATAAGTGTTTATGTACCTGGAATCCAATCTGTCTTTCTGCCCATTAAGATTTGATACCTATTCAAAATCTGTGTATGTATCTGACTGAACTTAACCAAAATCCAGTTCCCTGGTTGGCAGTTTTAAAACAGATCCTCTAATTTTGTGACATTCTTCCTCCTCCAGATCCCTCTTCTTATACCTGGGTGGACCTTAGGGATTTGCTTTTAATCAATAAAAATGCAGCAGAAGGGTTGCTGTGTAAGTTCCAAGGTTTAGCCAGAAACGGTCATGTTGCTTCCATCTGCTTTTCTTGGAAGACTTGCTCTAGGGAAAGCAAAGAATCATAGAAGTCCAAGTGCTGTACCCTGAAGCCGCCATGCTGGAGACACATAGACAGTTTGGTGAACAGCCCAGCTGAGCTCCCCAGAATTGCCAGTCAAGAAGGGAAACTGATGCCAGCGTGGAGGCCCATACCTATAATGCCAGCACTCTGGGAGACTGGGGATTGCAAGCTACAGACCAATCTGAGTAGTTGAGTGAGACCCTATCCCAAAATTTTAAAAAAGGAAAGTCTGGGGATGTCGTTCAGTTTGAATACCCTGGATTTAATCCTCGGCACCAGGGGAAAAAGAAGAGAAAGAAAGAGAGGAAGAAGAGAGACAGGTAAAGCCAGCTAGGCCTTTCGATAACTACAGCCCTAGTCAGCATCCAGAATTACCATGTCAATCCTGCCTCACATTCCTAATCCCAAAGCACAAGCAAAATAAATGCCTGTTTTAAGTTACTAAATGTGGGGGTAATTTGTTACACAACAGTAGTAATTAGTAAATTCTCTCCTTGACTATCCAATCCAAAGTTGTCTCTCACTCTTCTAAACTGCACAGCAATTCTTCTCTATACTTGTTCATTCACTCATTCAAAAAAAAAGAAAGAAAAAACCTTAACTGAGGCATACACTAAATGACAAACATTCTGTGCAGGATGCTGGGAAAGAAATGGGCTTTGAGAAACACATTAACTCCGTGTCTTAGTCCATTTCTGCTGCTATACCAGAATACCTGAAACAGAATAATTTATTAAGAAAAGAGGTTCATTTTAGCTCTTAGGTTTAGAATTTTAAAAGCCCAGAATTGGGCAGCCACACGTGGCAAGGGACTTACGCTGTATCAGTTCATGGTAAAAAGTGCACAAGCGAGCAGGCCCCTGCGGAAGAGAGAAAGCGAAGCTTAGTGCCTGCAATAGCTACCCCATTCCTCCAGGAAATCATTAGTCATTCATGAGGACTGCCCCCACGTGTCAAATACCTCCCACTAGGCCCCACCTCACAACACTGGGCCACTGGGTTTTGCTGGAAGCAAGCTATATTCGAACCATAGTAGCCTGCTTATAAATCTCTGATGGAGATTGTCAAGAAAATGGGTGATTACAGTGCATTATTACACCTACAATACATACCTGATCAACTATTTTGTGCTGGGCATGATGACACAGAGAGATGCATTTGAAAGTTTTGTTTTTTTATAGTCTGTGGGGTATCAATGCAGAATTACCCTAAAGACAACCGAGTGTGTAAGTCAGAGCTTCTGAAGAGAAATAGGCTAGAGATTTAGATTTGAAGTCAGCAGCACAGAGATGATAGCAAAAGCTGCAAGCATGCATGACATTCACCAGAGTCCAGTAGAAAAGGTAGGGTCTAACCAAGAGCCCCAAGGCACACAAACATGCAAGGGAAAAGAATAATACCCTTCAGATGAAAGGGAGGAAACTACACTGAGTCACCAACATCAAAGTAAATCAGTGTTTCAAGGACCAGAGAGGAATAAGCTGTGTCAGATGCTACGGAGGATACATAAGGGCAGGTCTAAAATACCTGACTTCCACTTAGGTTTCTGACATTATTTTATTGCAGTGTTGGGTTTTTAAGTTTGCCTAGAGTTATAAGTTCTTTGTGGTAAGAGATTGCTTATGTTGCAAATCTGATTTTCTCATAATTATAGTACTCAGATGTATAAAGCTAAAACTATTGCTAATTGAAATTAATTATCTGGCCCTTATTTCTGTAATAGAACAATCTTGTATACAATTAAGTTCCATGGTTTTATTTTAGACAGACTGAATTCTTCTTATTAATTTTTTAAAACATCTATTAGTATATTTGCAGTTCATAATGTCCACACTCCTTTGTGTGGAGCTGGTACATGCACATAACACATTCTAATTTCCTTTCTCATTTCCTTCCTCTCCCTCTCCACATCCTGCATCTCTTGACCCCTTCCCCATTTGAGAAAGGTCTATCATAAACATTTCTTTGGAAATGAGCTCTAATGCAGCATTACTCATTCCACGCTGTCTACACTTCTGTGGCTACAGTCTGGGTCCCTGAGGGTCTGTGATAGTCCTGGCATGGAATGTTCCCCCACAGGGTCCAGTGCTCTCACTGGCCTCTAAAATGTAGATTATCTCTCCAGGCTTCGAGTGTCAGCCTTTGTCTTCGTTGTATCCGCTGCTAACGCCCATGGTCCTATTATGGCCAGGTTACTGATGCATGCAAGTTGAGTCAGCTGGTTTTGTTTTTGCTTTGTATTGTTTTTCATGTTTGCTGGTCATCCTTCCTTCGCTTCCTCTTAGTTACTTACCTCATGCTCTACCATTGTGGGAAGCAGCTTAGGAGTCCTGCGCATTTCCCTTAGTCACTGCTGCTCTACTATCCAGGAGTCAGGTCAGAGAAGAGCCTTTTCTAGACTTCATGGCATAAATTCTCTACATTTTTATCAATTCAGGAGATAGAACTTGATACATGAATCTAAGTTTTCAGGAACTCTACCAAAACCCAGACCCTGGCTCTTAAACTAAATGTTATGACTTTCAGATTGTTTAACTTGCTCTGGACTTGAAAACAGCCTGAAAGTGAAAATTGCTTTATTCTAGACTGTGTTCACCATTTATTGATACAATAAATGGTGAATGTCATTGATACAATACACAGAGACAGGAGAACAAAGAATCTCTAGGAACAAAATCTACATATCACTTTACATACTTATATTTGTTATGAACATTGTAAATATCACATTATATCACTTAAAATATTTGTTGATGATTCTTTGTTAGGTGAAAGACAACTTAGATATGTCTTAGTTGGCCCAACATTTCCTGGTATATTGTAAATTTGGGTTTCAAGGTCAACCCTTTAAAGAACTCTATTTCATTACTAGTACTTAAACATTTAAATGATAGATATACTGACTGTCATAGTGTTATTGGTAGTTATACTTTTGCTGCACCTAGAAATGTCCTATAGACATTATTAAATGAGAAATTAAAAAAAAAGTTTTTTCTACAATTATGCCTTTTTACATGAAAGTAAAACTTTATCATACCATAAACAAGTAATGGCTGGGTAAGGTGGTACAGATTTATGATCTCAGTACTTTGGGAAGCTGAGGCAGGAGGATTGAAAGTTTGAGTTTATCCTTGGAAATTCAGTGACTTAGCAAGTTTCCATTTCAAAATAAAAAAATATGCAACGGGCTGGGGATATAACCCATTGTAAATTCCCTGGATTCATTTCCTACTACCCTTTACATACAAAGACAAGCACAAATATTTATCAATATTTCCAATTGCTCTGTTTAAATAGAACATAAATCAGATATGACTAATAGAAACATTGAGGATTTGATACATTTGTGTCCTCTTTTCTCATAATCTTGGGGTTGTTTGTCTGTTTTGTTTTGTCTTTTTTATTTTAAAAGTAAAAGAACGAAAACATGTTAACAAATAGACAACCATTTACAAAGTAGCACAATAATTGTATAAGCAATACTGAATTACAGACAAGGTGACAGAGAATTAACAATGGTTGTTGTATTACATATTGATTTATCTTTTTGAGACAGGGTTTCACTATGCAGTTCAGGCTGGCCTTGAACTCACTTTGTAGCCCAGGATGGCCTCAAACTTGCAGCAATCTCAAGTACAGAGTGCCACCACGGCCAGCTTCTCATAATCTTGTTAAGCCCAGCTTAATCTAATCCTGGATTTATCCTGATTTTAAACAGAATGAATTTATGAATGAATGAATGAATTTATGCTTTATCTTCCCAGAAATCAAATCTCAAATTTATAGACCATTCTTTCCTTGACATACCTTTAGTTATTTCTCTTTAAGAGATATAGCTCTGTAATTGCTTATTTTTCCAGTCTACTGCTAAAACAGTTCTCCACAAGTTCTAGTTCTCTTCTTGTTAGAGTTCGTTTGTATTCCTGTTTTATCCCCTCAGAAATCTTAGTGGGAAGCATGAGAAAAATATAGACATGCAGTGCCTCTTGGATTACAGCCTCCATGTCCTGGAGCAAGCTCTCTTCCCATCTAGAGGGGAATTCTCCCTCTCACTATCTTGACATCTCTCTTTCCCTCTTTTTTTCTTAGTACTGGGAATTGAACTTAGGACCCCACACTTGCCAGGTAGGTGCTGTGCCACTGAGCTACATCCCTGGCCTCCTTTCTTTCTCTTTTGAGAAAAACATTCTCCTCTGTCTTCTGTAGTCATTCCTGAGCCACAATCTCAATTATAAGATTTTCTCCCAGTGGGATGGGGTGAAAAAGTAAAGCGGATTGTAAATTACCTTCCCTAGTTAGAGTTTCTGATTTTTTAAAAAAGAGATGATTTCATGTTGGTTGAGCTAATTTCCACTGACAGAAAAACAAGGGCATCATTTCAGGGGTGCACATACGGCATTGACTGTGATGGTCTTCGTTTTTGTTTTGTTTTTACAAGGAAGAGAAGGTTAAATAAGAGCCAGTAAAACTGTGGGTGCCAATCTAAAGATAACAGCAAACTCAGTAAAATAGAGTTGTTAAAAGCAAAAGAATAGTAGGAGAAGTAAGAAAACACAAGAAGAAAAGACAGAATCACACTGCTGCCAAGAGAAGCCAAAGGGCTGAAGTGAATGAGGGAAGAACAGAAGCAGCACATGGCTGGATTCAGAATCAGAAGTAAGGCAGGGTGATATAGTCCAGGGGCAGAGCACTTGCCTAGCACGCCTGATGCCTGGGCTCAGTCCCCAGAGCTGGCAAAATCCCAAGGCTAGGGATGGAGCGTTTGTGAGAAAGCTGGACTGTGTCCAAAGGGGAGCTTACAATTCTCTGAGCAGAGGCAATTTGGCCGGATTATATGAAAAGGGAGTGTCTGTACTTATACGTGATCTGTGACGCACTTAAATACCTTTGGGATGTGCTTACAGTTGTTGACTCCCTCACAGGCTCAGAGTGGGTGGGTGTGTGTGACATCAGAGTCTAAAAAGCCTGTCACAGCATTTCTGGGGGATCACGTTTAACAATTTCCTGTGCAAACCATCCCTTCACTCTCTACTTCCAACACTAAAAGCATAAGATGAAGTTGTAGAAAATGTTATGCCATGTATAAAGTAAGTATGTCTTCCAGTTAACTTTGACACTTTCTGCCACAACTGGAGGTTCAGAAGGTAGCCCTGCCTTATCTAGGAAGGGCAGGACCTACATCCCCCATTTCAGAGGTCTGTCCAGAGTGTCAATGACAACTTCT
Source organism: Dinomys branickii (assembly GCA_004027595.1). Classification (NCBI taxonomy): domain Eukaryota; kingdom Metazoa; phylum Chordata; class Mammalia; order Rodentia; family Dinomyidae; genus Dinomys; species Dinomys branickii. The sequence continues at coordinate 69,754 of PVLD010002741.1, read as the reverse complement.
TTACCCTCAGATAATTAGAATCTAAAATTGACTACAATGAAATTAAGAGTAATGTGTTTACTCAAAAACGACATGTCCCAACAAGGTTAGCTGCTTCTTGTGAGCCCTCTAAACTTGTCGAATAAATGACTGGGTTAGAATCGTCAGGTACATCCAAAACAGCGAGGCTGTAATGTTGCCTGCTACAAATGATCATTTTCCTCTTGTGCCTTCTCAAACAAAAACGCCCTTGGTTGTTTTCTGCACCACAGCCCATGGGGAGTGGAGATTTGGAGGTTACCTGGAAAACAAGGTTGGCCACGTACTGATAATCATGAAGCTGAGTAATGGATATGGGAGTTTATATCGTGCTTTGTTTTCTTAATTCAGTGAAACATATATACAGGGAGGATCACAGCAACAATATTTATAACTCCAAAGAAATGTAACAACAGAAATATTCAGTAATAGAGGAAAAAGGCTAAACAAGGATAAACACCATAGTCAAAAGGTAAGTTTCCATGTGGCCACCATAAAAGAATCTGTTGTGTTTTCAATGAATGTTTAATCACATGAAATAATGCTCTCAATTTGCTAAGCAAAAAATCTGGGTGGCAATCCATATGTATAGAATAATGTTGATTCTTAAAATTTAATTAAAATATAAATGATTGGAATAAAATTCCCAGGTTGGCCCTATTCTAATTTTTCCCTAAACCATCAGAAATATATAAAAATATTTATGTATATAATAAACACTATAGTTTATTATAATAAAAACAGTTTAGAATTGATCTGATTAATGTGATGTATTTATTTAACGGGAAACTACCTAGTCACTAAAAGTTGTACTTTTGGAATATATTTAATTAAAACTGGAAGATTTTTATCAAATGATGTGTCAGGAGCTATGCTACAATTCCGAACTCCATGTAGCACAGTCCATATTTACTGAAAAAGGACTCAATCTATTTATAGCTTGATAATAAGGAATTTTAAAATTTTAAGTATAGGGTCAACAATTGAAGCAGCAGGTAGTTCTCTTGGTTAGAGGTACCTTCAGGTCAGATTTAAGTCACACACACAAGAAAACTTACAACACTCCTACCAATTTCTAGGTTATTTACTAAATGACAGAAGACCAATCAAATCAGGCTCTCTGATAAGGTTTTAAAGCAAAATCTTTCTTGAGACCTATGGTAGATAAACAATTCCCATTATGGGCTTTCCACATGCCAAAAACTAAAACTAGGCCCATGTCTATCACCATGCACTAAAGTCAAAATGAGTTAAAGATGCAAATATTAAAACAGAAACACTAATTTACTGGAAGAGAAAATGGACAGAAATCTTGAAGACATAGGTATAGGCAGAGACTTCATGGACAAAACCCATACCTCACGGGAAATACTACAAAAAATCAACAAATGGGATCTTACCTTATTAAAAAGCTTTTGCACAATGAAAGAAATCACCAACAGAGTGAAAAGACAACCTACAGAAAGGGGGGAAATTATAGCCAGTTGTCCCTCAGACAAGAATTTTTATCTAGAACACACAAAGAATTGAAAAAAATCAGGTCCCCCAAATTCAAAGACCCAATCCAAAACTGGGCATCTGAGATGAGTACACACTTCTCAAATGAGGAAATACAAAAGGCAGATAAATACATGAAAAAATGTTCAACATCATTGGTCATTCCAGAGATGCAAATTAAAACACCACTAAGAGTCTATCTCACCCCAGAAAGAATGGGTACCATCAAGAAATTAACCAATAGCAAATGTTGGTGGGGCTGTGGTGAAAAAGGAACCCTTCTCCATTGTTGGTGGGAGTGTAGAATGATGTGACTACTGTGGAAATACGTGAGGAGTTTCCTTAAAAAACTAAGACTGGAGGTCCTATTTGATCAGATTTTACCCCTCTAGGTATCTTCCCAAAAGAATTAAAAATATCACACCGCAGCAATATATGTGCACCCATGTTTATATCAGCACAATTTGTATTAGCTAAATCTTGGAAATAATCCAAACGCCCATCAGCTGAGGAATGGCTAGAAGAGATGTGGCATTTTTATATAATGGAGTACTATTCAGCCATAAAGAAAGATGAACTTGAGACTTTTATAGGTAAATGGATGCAACTTGAGATCATATTCATAAGTGAAATAAATCAGACTCACATGTGTAAACATCATGTCTCACTGGTGTGACAAACTGAATGAGTAAGTAAGATTCAAAATGTACAATAGATATTATGAATTGGGAAAAAATTGTTCAAAAGAAAAGAAACTGTGATGGGGGAAAGGAAAGAAGGGAAAAGGATATATATATATATATATATATATATATATGATAAGATAGTTATACAGCAAGTTCTCTTAGTTCATCAAAAAGAAAAGTTTGAGTTAATATTATTTAGACAATAGTTCATGCCTGTATCTTGTACCCAATTCACTACTATGAAGATAGCAATGTGCAATGTAATAACTATTGTTACTCTCCTATAAGCCTGTTTGGAAACTGTTTTATTTTTATTTTCTCTTCAAAAGAAAAGAATTCCCACTACCCACTATGACTGTTTATATTCCTGCGCTTAGCGCTTGGGCATAGGTCAAAGAATCCTGACTTATAAAATTTTAATAATGCACTGTAAATATCCAGTTCCTTTGTGTACTCCACAACTCTTCCCCCCAGGCGAGGCAGCATTCCTACCTTTGTCCCCAGGGTGGACAGAAGAAACCCACAGACCAAGCTGAGGGGCTCACTGTACAATCTTCCTCCATTCAGAACTGAGAGGTTCTCTCAAGCAGGCAAGTCCTTGTCCTGGCTAGATGCGGAGAAAGGAGTAATAGTAAATAGAGGTTCACCTTTATCTAAAGTCCCTACGTGTCTCTGTGTAAGTCCAGCAAGGAGCAGTGAGCCTAAAGCATGACTCTAGCCAGACTGCTTCCTGTTGTGCCAGCACTCTCAGCATCCAGGATCATTAAATACCTCTCTATTCTTGTCCGAAGCAAGGTATGGTGACAAAACACTAGTGATCCAAGGAATGTGGTTCATCTGGAGAGCAAAGTATTGCTAAAATCATCTCTCACACCCAAACACATGTGAAAGGGTTACAGAAATAAAAAACTGTAGGTGAACGGGTTACAGAAATAAATTTCAGGGTCTTTCTAATTTAGGTTTTCCCCTACTTTTAAATGTTTTAGAAATTTTAGAAAAAAAATTCTACTATTAATGTGTTTATTAAAAAATACATGGTCTTTAAAAGACTACATTTTTTCTAGTCCGTCGAGGCAGTTATATGGGTGTTTTGTGTGTGTTTGTGTGTGTGTTTGCACCAGATTTTCTAGGTGTAAAACTAAACAGTTATCTGGGTAGCTTTGGAAACCACCCCCCTACAAATCTCACGCGCAGCAGGCTTCCATATTGCCCCCACTTTCCTCTTCACTCCAATGTGCACAGCCAGTTACCACAGTCGCTCTGGTTACTCATTCTAATAAGGCAACCACGGAACAATTAGCTGAAAGAATTAAATCTTTGAAGGTGGAATCATTAAATAATTATGCTATGATTTGAAAATGGAACAAAAACAACTTGTTTCCCTTTAAATATGTAGACACAGATTATTTGAGGTTTAATTTCCTACTTTTTATACATAAACTGTGATTTATGAGTCATCTGTTTGGGCAATTATACCCAACACTGAACATAAGCATCACAAATGACAAAGGCTCTTTTTGAAGGTTAAAAGTCAAGCCAAAAGAAAATGATCAGATAAGATAGTGGGACATCTCTCTGGAGGAACAGAGAAAATGCACATAGGTTAAAATCACACCGTCCTCACCCATGGGCAGTTTGACACGTCCCTAAAGGAAGTCACTGACTCAAATCTCCTTCCCATGTTCACTCCAAGGGGCAGCAGTCTGCCTTTCCCTTACCCAGGCAAAGGCATGGTGGCAGCCTAGTCTTTTTCCAGACTTCAGCAGGCTTCCATGCCTCAGCCTCCTTTTGCGGGGCTCCAAATAATCTCAAAGATTAGTCAGTCCAATGAGCCACGTTGCACCATCTGTTGACAAGAGCCCAGCATGTCCTAGGAAGTACAGAGCAAACTGCTTGGTCCCTCTGCAGAGCTCAGTAGTCTTGGGAAAACAGGAACAGTGCTTTGTCTGCAGAGTCAAGCAACCCCCATGCTCGTCTCTAATTTCACGCCATAGGCTCCAAGCACAGTGCCTCCTTCTGAGTTGACTGCTGCTCTTCAGAATTATAATGCTGTCCATGATCTAGAGCTAAGATATCACGAAGGAGAAAAGGAGCTGATGTGGGTGTGCAGATGAGGTGGGAAGTGGTTCAGGCTATTCCTCAGAGAAGCCGTCTTCTATAGCACACCCTTCAAGAGTTATTAAGTCTACTGTTAATACCTTCTTGAAACACGTTCTCAGGAAATGATAAGTCCACCAGTACTAACATACAAAGATACTCATTAATATGTTCTTTATAATACAAAAATATGAAAAACTTACAATAAATGGCAATGCTTATACATAATAGAGTTCTGTCAGTCCATAAAATACTACAATGTGACCATTTGTATTTACTTGAGAAGTCTAAATTTTGTTAAATGAAAATTTTTGGCTAAAAACAGGATATATGATATTATCATATGATCTCATTAAGTTTAGAGAATACATAGAAAAGACTCTATAAGGGTCCAGTCCAAAAACATTAGCAGCATTTATCCCTGACAGAAGTACTATTGGTAAATATTCTCTTCTTTATATCTCTCCATTTTGACTCTAAAAAGCATAAAATAAATCCCTATTTTCTAGGACACAAGAAGATTTTTATTAGAATGAAATTTTGAAGAGCTGAACATTCCATTTTCTGAGTAATATCTAATTTGGGATATATTACAGTCCTGTGTTTAAGTTTAAACCAAGCAGTGGGAGTACAGATATGACATACTTTATTTTCCAACTAACTGGCTCTGGCAAGTCAGAAAATCATTCTGGCTACAAGTTGACTAAAACCAGTCCAAATAGCATTAGCATCTTATCTCCATGCTGCTGGACTATGCCGTAACCTTCCTGCTGCAATCTGGCCACCTCATGGATGAATAGTCCTATTCATCAGAAAATTCTTATTTAAGGATTAAAAATACAGGGCATGGCTACCACCACTACCTCCTCTCCCAGCCATGGCAGACATCATTAATCACACTTTGTCCTGTGAACCCAGATGTGGCCTCAAAATCTTTTCCAACACAGCTGTTCCAGGCAGCCTCTATCAATCATTTATTTCAACTCAAGTTCAAATCTATTAGCCATATCTGCTCTGATTATTCTGGCTGGAGCATTATTATTTCTGTGACTGGTTCCCAGGACTGTGGAGTCAAGGAGCATGACCACTTTCTTTCTTTAGTGATCCCTCTCTCTGTGAAAATGTTTAAAATGTACAAAGGTATTGCCAACATGAGGTGAACTCTGAGAAGCCTAACAGCATGTTTGAACGGCCTCTACCTCCAATTCTGAGCTAAATAAAGAATCATCTTTTTCCCAAGATCTTTTAAACTTATGAGATGAAAATTTGGACCCTATTGTACTTATGATAACTACATTTATGTTGTAACTGCAAAAAAATAGAATTCTATGCTTGGCATAGAGTATTTTGAAAAGCCACAAATATTAATAGAAAGTAGAACCCCCAAAGGAATGCACGAAATTAAAATGGAGAATGTCCATCTGAAACCAGAGAAACAAAGGAGTGTTCTATATTCTCTATCCATAATATAGCTCTTCCAAAAGTTTGTCTGACAGAGACCCTACGAAATCTCAAACAAAAACCATCCACATGCGGCACAGGCAGGTTCCAGCCTTACAGGAATGCCCTCTTGGACACTTAGGTCAGTGTGGCAGCTAGTCCCATTTCTAACTCCCACCCTTTCTCAATAAGATCCCTCATATCTACTCTGAAAAAGAACAAATACCATGGCATTAACAAATCAGAAATTTAAAACAAACCTTGATAGAACAAACCTGATGTGATCACACTGGAATAAAAGAATGATAGCCCAAATCATGTGGAAGAAAAAAATCACTAAGAGATAGCAAATGGCTTCAGAGAACTTCAGAAACTTGGTAGGAGGGAATACTAACAGTGGCAGGGGCAAAAAATCAAAGAAATCATATAAGAAAAATTACCAGAGCTGAACAATGGTGCATATTCCCTGACTGAAAGTGCCAACAAAATGCTAAGCAGTTTAGAGAAGACATTTATATTAAAGACATTTTAGACACAAAGAACAAAGACAATGGGGTGGGTATAGAAAGAGATTACTTATAAAAGAATAAGAATCACATGAGCATCATATGTCTCAGAAATGCTACATGCTAACAGACACCAGGGAACATCTTCTAAAACTTAAGGAAAAAATATTTTTAAGAGTATTTTATTCCCAGAAAAACTACCATTCAATTTAGAGGTCAATTTTAAAAGCAAGAAACTCTGAATGCACTAAAGAATTTACAAGGAGATTAAAGTTTAAAAATATGAAGCCAGTTACAAAACTAGTTAGAGAGAAAGATTTTGGATGCTTTTGAAATAATTTCTAAGAGAACATTTAGCAAAGTTTCCAATGACATACATCTAAAAAGAGAAAGAAAAGCAAGAAGAAAGGCCATGAACGAGAAAAAGTTAGGGATAGGTTCTTCTTCAGCAGCTTAGCTATGGAGCAGTGAAAAGTTATCACCTTCTGATATCTGTAAGTGACCTCATGTGAAATGCACTGGCTTGGAAGTAGTTCCCTCCGCTTGATATTTTGTGTTTTATTCTCTCAGCAAACACGGTAAATGCTCCATCCTTCTCTCCTTTTCCACGGCAAAGGCAAAGGGCAAACAAACAGACCTACTTCCTTCAGATTTCACATTTTCACCGGAGAAGAATAGCCGGGCTTCCTATGAGACTGTACGGGGTTCTCTCGCACTTACGGAATTAGGGGCCAGGAAAGGGTGTTGTTTGTCCTATGCATGGGTAGAGCATTGGTTTCCTCCTGTACCAACTTATAAAAGTGGTTTGTGCATACTCTACCTCCCTTACCCCAGCATACAGAATGTGTACAAATCAGCTATTCACGAGCAATGATTTCTTGACCCTGAAATATGTAAATGGGAGGATAATCCAAAGGAATTGTGAAGTAATCTTTTCCAACAATAATAACAGCTACTTTGTATACAAAGAGCTTTCCCATAATTCTGATTCGATTCTTATGTACAGTCCTGTGGGATGAGAAAGAGATATAATTATTATCGGTTATTTTACAGGAGAATAATTTGAGGCTCAGAGGATTAAATGAAATGTCCAAGAGCATTCAGCAAGTCAGTCATTCTGGCTCAGGGAGTGCTTTCTGCAAGACAGAACTCTGCATTCTAGACACGGTCATGAATAAGGCAGGCACACTTCTCAGCAGGGAAGGTAAAGTCAGGCAAAGGCCACAGGTAGTAAGTTCAGGCACTAGTAATCACCACGAAGAGGCTAAAAGAAGGAAAGTTGCAGAGGGAAGGGTGATTTGGGGCGCCCAAGGAAGATGTTGCTGCCTTAGCTGGGGTAGAGTTGAGGCAGTTCTGAGAATTGTGACCTGAATTTTGCAGAGAAGGCAGGCATGTCAGGCTCTGGGGAAGGACCAGCTCCTCAGAGCAGGAGGAAACTTGGTAGGAGGGGACAAGAGGGGCCCACATAGCCAGGACAGAGTGAAGAAAGAAGGTTAGTGGGCAAGAGAAAAAGACACAGAGAATAAGGGCTAATCACGCAGAGCTTGGGGAGCCATAACAAGGAGTTTGGGGTTCATTATAAGTGTAGTGAGTGTCTTGGAAGGAGTTAAAATATATACATTTATGTAGATGTAATTTACATATAATAATATCCAACTTTTAAGAGTGCAACTCAGTGATTTTTAAAATTTGTCTCAGGAATGCAACCAACACCTAAATCAGTTTAGAACATTCTCATCCTCCCAGTAAAGTCCCTCATGTCTACTTATAGTTATTTCTTGTCCCAAACAACTGGTAATGTGAATTTTACCTCTCCCCATCTGCCTTTCCAAAGACTTCTATACATGGAATCACATAGGGTCTTGGGTGTCTGGCTTCTTTCACTTGGCATGTTTTTGAAGTTCTGTATCAGTAGTTTGTTCCTTTTCTTTTCTTTCTGCTGGGTCGTGTTCCATTTTGTGGCTATAAAACTACTTATCCATTAATCTGCTAAATGGGCAGGGTGTTTCTAGTTTGGCTCTTATGAGTAATTCTTTGAACAGTTATAAGAAGATCTTTATAGACATGTTTCCTAACATTTCTCTTGCATTGAAATCTAGAAGTAGAATCACTGAGCTGTATACTGCTATGTTTAACATTTTCAGCAATAATTAAAATATTTTTCAAACTATCTGCACCATTCCCACCAGCAATGTAAGAAGCCTCTCATTTCTCAGCATACCAACATTTTTTGTTGTCTGTCTTATTTATAAGTCATTCTAGTTGGTGTGAAATGGTATCTCATTGTGGATTTAATGTGCATTTTCTTGAAAACAAATTATGCTGAACATTTTTCCATGTTCTTTTTAGCAATAGAAGAGTTGTAAGCAATGGAGAGAGACGATGTATGTTTTAAAGTTCAGTCCCTTCCTAAGTGGCCAATAGGTGGTCAGTAACAGATGAGGTAGGAGACAGTTGCAGCAATGCAAGAAGGAGATGCTTGTGCCTTGAACTTGGTTTCTACCCACGGAGGTGCCTAGGAGTTTGAATAGGGGTCCTTATGGAGCTAGAGCTAACAGGATTAGATATAGTGTATGGAAATACAGTCATTTATATGAACAACTGGGAAAGTAGTGATGTCCTTTATAACTATAATAAAGAGGAAATATGGTAGCAATGCTGTGGGGGGTGGTGATAGTCAACATGTATTTCTATCACACAACATTTTTGGCATCTGTCAGAAATCGCAGAAGTGTTGAATATGTTCAGGATATGAGGGTCTAGAGTTTGGGGAAAAGGTCTAGGCTGGAGATAGAAATTTAAGAGTCAACAACATGTGGCTGGTATTTGAAGTCTTAGGATCTAGGGAAATAATAAGGAGAAAAAGACAAGGGAGTAGAAATTGAAAACACAGAAGCATTTTGGAAGAGTTGATTATAGAGAACAGAGGTAAAGCTGACCATTTGAAAGGTAGGGCTGGGGCAAGAATACGTTCAGTTGACTGATGAATCCATACCTACTTTATCCAGTAATGCAATCACTAGCCACATGTGACTAATCGAGCACATGACTAATTGAGCATTTTGAAATATGGCTAGCTAAGCTGGAATGGGTACACATACACAATTCACATTTGGATTTGGAAGTTTTAGAATTAAAAAAATGAACTGCCGTTAGTAATTTTTATATTATTGCATGTTATAATAATATTTTTGATATATTGAATTAAAGAAAACTGATTAAAATTAATTTCACCTGTTTCTATTATCAAACTTCATCAATTAAAACTAATTTCACCTGTGACTGGTAGAAACTTGGAACACTGTATGTGTTGCTCACATTATGTCTCTTTTAGTCAGTGCTGATAGAAAGTTAACATTCCCATAGTTTCATCTTAGTTCTCCAGAAATAGCACTGTGGCATGTTTGGGCCTCATGCACAGGAACTTGAATTTATGAGAATTCTGTAAGTAATTGCTAAAAGCCTTCCTTAAGGTGCAAGTAGGCACAGATATTTTTTTAAAAAGTCCTAATGCTTGGATTTATTTGACATGTTTATGTTGCACACTTAGATCTATGTTTTATCCAAGACAATGCCGCATGGATCATTGAATCCTTGTTCAACTGAGAAGCTACTGTCAAAAGAGAAATAACATTTCCTTGATATTTGTAATACTTAAGGTGTCCTTGCTGACTTTGGAAAAGATTCAATCAAATCAATCCCTTCTCCCATCTGGTTAAATACAACTTGATTAAATGAGGAGAAACTAAATTATTTAATAAGATGATCATGAATTAGAAATGACTTGATTTTTTTCCTTTTCTTTATCATTCCTGAGATTCTTTACATGTCATAAAAAGTGAGTTTCAGCAAATTCTTTTCCAATTGGTTATAAGAAGAGTTTCTCTTTAGAAATAAAAAAGGTTCACTTTGGTTACAAATCACTGACGTAAACTGTGCAGATGCAATTCAAGTGACATTTCCCCTTTTCCCCTTGCCCAGAGGGAAAAAGGTTACTTGAACAAAGTCATTCACTCAGAGGGGAAGAGCTACATGGTTTTATGTTTAACATGACAGATAACACGGCAGATTTTATGCAGATCCCTGTGTGACCTTTTGTCATCTCAATTGAGAGCTTTTTCTAATGTTCCTGCTTTAAAAATTCAATCTACAGATATAGTAATGCCCGCTTCATCCAGTTCCTGGAAAAGCCGGCAGCTAAGCTTGGTGTAGGTTGCTTTCTGAAGCACTAACCCTTCCTTGTTAAAATAATTTGCCCCATAGTTTGTCTTAGTGCAAGAACAGAACATGCTAAACACATTGCCATCCTTGCTGGGTATTGCTTGTTGTAGAAAGACTATTAAAATTGTCCAGTAGTTAGGAGATCTGGTCCTGCCTCACCATTGACTTGTTGGCTGCTTTTAGGAATGATAGCTAACATCTGTGCCTTCACTTCCTCATTGATAGAAAGCATTGTAGCTCTTTCATAAATTTTAGAGTTTATCAGAAGGATTATTAAAACACAGACTGACTGTTCAGCTCCTTTGCCTGAGTTTCTAATCCATTAGGTCTAGGGGTGGGAGTTCAGTTTTGATAAATTCTATGATGCTGCTGCAGCTGTTTTAAGGACCATGTGAGAATATTTCTACCACCATCCTTGCTGATCAGCCTTCTGTGGTTTTGTACGTGTTGCATGGATGTTTATTTGTAGGTTAGATCATTTAATGGAGAAGTTCCCTAAAGATTTCAGACAGTCTGATAGCTCTAAAATAGATTTTCAGAAAGCAAACCAGTCATCAGAAATTCAAGCATCTCTAATTTTGATTAAGGGAAACTAGATTATTTTATTAGCATTCTGAGATTGTATATAAAAACACACTTTGCAGTTTGGAGAGAAGATAAGTCAGTATTAATTTCTGTTCTCAATGTAGCAATTACTGCTTATCCATCTAACCATTACATTTCAGCTGAAATATAAATTTCAGAAAAGATGCAGCATAGACTGCTTAATCGCTCCCTGCACAAAATTCTCAGATGTGAGAGGTATTCTCCCTGGGTCACATCAGCACTACACCATGGTGTTTTTTGGCTCTGTGGCAGTAAAGCTAAAAATTAAAAAGATGAAATTTCTATGTGATAAAATGATCCTTATTAATTAAAATATTTTCAATGGGGATCAGCCAGTTAGTGAGTTTTAATGTTGCGGCAATAAACCAAAGATTGTGATTTTCCAATGCTTGATGCAAAATCTAGTTTGGGGTCTAATACAGATGCTCCGAAATGTTTTAAATCGTGACCAAAAACTTCAGAAAGTAAATGCTGATTGTAACTTGCTCTCTATTATTTTTCATTTTTTTATTTTGATATAAGAAAGAGTTTTCCTTGTGCACACAGTATTCATTGGGAACATATTTGATTTTAAAGCAATATATTTCCCTGCACTATTGACTAAAAATAAATTCTGGATTCTCTATCAGAACAGGTTGTTCCTTTTCACCATTGTGTGACTTATGAAGGGCAGGTTCCTGCGGAGATAAAAAGAAGATGTCACCAACCCAGCCACACAGAGATAAGACCTGTAGCTAGTTGACCTCACACCCAATTCCAGATCAGTAAGGATCACCAGCATCAGAAATCATCAAGAAATGTCTCTTTAAGAAAAGATTTAGAACATAATATTCAGTGCTGGCTAGTGTCCAGTGTTAATAAGAGTGAAAGCTAATATATCATTTCTGCAAAGCAGCTTGGCAGGAATCATCAAGATCCATAGGAATCTCACTTCCTTTAACCCTGTAATCCCTTCTCTAAGAATCTGTTCCTGAGAAATGCCAGAGATACTGACAAACACCTGTATGCAGTTCCTGGAGCACTGTTCGTGGGACAGTGGTACAGAAAAACCAAAAACACGCAAAGTTGCCGATAATAGAGGTAGAGTAAATATATAATAGGTCACCAGAATGTCTTCCAAATTAGTGTGGAAGACTCTTCAATGATAAGGAAAATGTTTTTACTATAACGTAAAACCATACGATACTAAATTGGAATGTGTTGGGTCAACTTGGTTAAGCTGGAAAGTATGGTGGATCACGGATGTCTGATCCCTGTATAGGTTAGACATGGCTGTGGGAAGGTTTGTGTGAGAGATTTAGGAGGCAAAAAAAGGACATAGTAGCCATTGGTTTCTGAACGTGTTTGTGATCATATCTGTAAAGTCAGACAGAGAGGTGTCTAGTGGGCTACAGCCCTACTCCTCTCTGCATCCAGCACTTCTCATGCTGCTGACCAGCCCAGCCAACAGGCCAGCACCAGATCCTATCAACAGATCCATACAGAAGACCTCAATGTAGGGCCAACAACTTTCAATAGACTTCTTCAAGGAGGCTTTTCCCTGGTTGCTTTGTGGCTAGATATGTGTATTTGTTTCTTCTTGGTCCTGTGACAAATTACCATAAACGTAGTAGTCTACAGCAACAGTAATTTCTTTTCTTATAGTGCTAAAGGGAAGATGTTCAGAACCAGTTTTGCTGGGCTGAAGTCAAAGTTCTGGAAGGACTGGTATTTCCTGAAGGCTCTAGGGAAGAATTCTCTGCCTGCCTTTCTTGTCACATGACCCATTCCTCCTATCACTCTAGCTGTTATTTCCCACTACAGTGTCAAACCTCCTTCTTAAAAGGACAGTTAGGCTGGAATGGAGGTCAGTAGTAGAGTGCCTGTGTAGCAAGCCCTAGGCTTAGGTTAAAAAAAATCCTAGCATCACAAAAAATAAACAGGGAAAGGATACTTGTTATCACATTGGACCTACCTGGGTAATGGCAGATTTCTCAACTGACAGATTTCTCTTCTTCCAACATTTCCATCTTGGGCCGTCACTTCTCTCCTTCCTTGACTGCACAAGCCCCAGTTCTAATCATCAGTCCCATAACACATTGTCTTTCTTCTCCCTGTTTGAATATTAACTTGGTCATCTAAAATACTAAGCAAGCAGAGAGAATTTCTCCAAAGAATACTGATATTAATTTGAGAGCAGGAGAGTATACAACAGGAATACATATGTCAGAGCAAACTGTGCGCTCATTCAGAAAGGTTAAGGCAAGGGGATGTTTTTAAAGACAAAAAATGAAGATTATATCATGTATTTAGAACAATAATCCTTGGCCACAATGACTGCTAACAAGAATGACGTCAGTCCAAGGTTGAACAAACACTTGCTGGGCAGATGTCCTTGTAGAAGTACTTTTTGATAAGGTCATGGGGGTTTTTGTACAAAGTGGTGTTCCGGCAGAGTATTTTGTGATAGTTATTATCAAGCGGTCATGCACATGGGCTCTCTTCCTTCATACCACCCAGATTTATTTACTTCTGTGGTTAGGGTTGACACAAAGGACTCCATTTTGATTCTGACAATTTTAACATTTCTTTCACAAACTGATAAAAATCCCAGGGATGCTTGTAAATGTGCAAAACACTGAAAGCATTGTATCACTTTGCTGTTAATACTAATGTCTGGGTGGTAGGAATATGTGGTCATATAGGGGGAAAGGCTGAAGACACAGGAGAGAGAGAAGCTTTGAAAGAGAAAGATGGGAAGGAAAGAGACCCAGAGTGTTTGAGAAGAAACTGACCTCACCAGGACAGGAGTCCATGCAATGGAAGGAAGCTGGAAAGGAAGGTGTGGAAACAGGTGTGTGTGCGGATTTGGCAGTAGGAAGTGGAGGGATTTATTTCTTGTGGCTTCTATTTTCTCTGGGAGTTGGAAGTCAGTTCACATGGTGAGATGTGGGGGAAGTGTCTGGCTCTGAAGTGTGAGAGAGAAGAGCATTTGGAATCATTCTTGTGAGGCAGGAGAAGGAGCTGGTAGGAGGGTGTGCGGGTGCTCCGCAAGGTGCTGAGATCTGGGGGGCGGCAGCAGTTGCCTGGGCCCCTTGTCTTGGCGTATTCAACAGTGTGGGTGCAGGGAAGGAAAGGCAGAGAGCAGGAAGGTTTTCCAGGTGGGTAAGAAAACAAGGAACTTTAAGTTCTGAAATGCAATCCCCCTCCCTATTCCTCTGTGCTTGAGAAAATAGAAGCCACAGAACTGATAGAAAGGAGAGCTGGGACTAAACCCAGGTTTTCTGACTGAAGAGTGGTGTCACTGCACGGCAGAGTGTGAAGTTGTTCAAAGTATGATCACGTCAGCATCTCAGAGATGACCGTAGAAGGAGATTGCTATTCAAATACAGATTCCTAGGCCCCACTCAGCTTTCTTGGATCAGAAGCACAAGACGAGAAACCCTGGAATTTTACCCATGTCCCCAGTGGTTGTAAAGCACAGTGAGTTTTAACAAGTGAAGTAGGGCAGAGTCCCTGGTTTCTGGGCAGAATACAACCAGAATTCCAGAAGGAGGGGAGGCACACATGCTGTTCACTGTTGAGAGGTTCACTGGGCAAAATTCTGGGGCAGAGGTTGGGCATCGTGAAGGTCAGTAGATACCTGACAACGAGTCCATCTGCAAGGTGGAAAGGGCTGGTGTTAGCAACAGACCAGTGAAGAAAGGAGCCGAAGACAACTCCCACCCGTGAGCCACCGAATTACTTCTCTGTGAAGCCTCCCACCTTTGCATGTGCTGTTGCTTTCCACTTCCTAACTTTCTCTGGTTCCCTACCGTTTGTTCTCTAGGCTCTAGTTCCAGGAAGAAAATCTTCCTTGACATATCTCTGCTTGTGTTTGTTTTATTTTTTAGGTACTGAGGATTGAATCCAGGCAAATTTCTTTGCCTGAGTTTCTAATCCATTAGGGCTAGGGGTGGGAGTTCATTTTTGTTAAATTCTATAATGCTGCTGCCACAGCTGTTTTAGGAACCATCTGAGAATCACTGACCATTTCTACCACCATCCTTGCAGGCTATGGTTTTGTACATGTTGTGTGGATGTTTATTTGTAGGTTAGATCATTTAATGCAGAAGTTCCCTAAAGATCTCAGACAGCCTGATAGCTCTAAACTAGGGGTGCTCTACCACTGAGCTACAGTCACAAACCCTTTTTAATTTTTTTTTTGAGGGATGGTCTTGCTAAGTTGCCCAAGTGGAATTTCAACTTATGATCCTCCTGCCTCAGCCTCCTTCAGTGCTGGGATGACAGGTGTGTGCCATTATGCCTGGCTTTATGGGATAAAGAAAGTGAATAATAACTGGATGGCACCTTGACAGACAAAATGTAATGTTCACCAGTTTCTATTTTAATATAGGGTTACAAGATATTTTGGAGAAAATTTCCATATCATTTTGGTTTCATCAACTTTCTGCAATTTCTATATAGCAACATTATGGGTTAAGTAGCCTCTCTCTGTGAGCCTATTGCTCCCCCACCTACATACCTTACCTGCCTCCTCAGCAGACTGTAAGCTTCCTGGATCGGGGAAGACTTTTCTTGATTACTGCATCTCCAATGCCTAGTATGATGTTGCCTGTAACCTACATGTTGTTGAACAAGAAGTGATTTAAGGGCAACATCTGAGCTATTCCTAGTTCATTTCTACCTCGTAGAAGAAAGGGGTTTCTTCTGTTGAATGGTGTTGCACAACTGTAATGGACTCCTCATATTTGAACAATGCCAAAGGCCTTTAAATTTAGTCTTCCATGAAGGAAATGACTCTTGTGCTTCACAGGGTAAATACTCCACCCAGTGCCATATAGATGAGAAAGGAAATCCCACAGAGAGGACACTTGGAGAGTGCTCATAAGCAAGACACAGAGCAAGCCTTCTCAAGGTTAAGAAACAAAGTCTAAGCCCTGCTGGAGACATAAACAAGGGACCTGCCACAAGGAGAGCATTTTCAGTCACATCAAAGGAGGTGGCAAGCCTCACGTAATACTGTGAAGGAAGAAAATACCAGACCATTCCCTTTATTACAGTAAAGCAGGGTTACCCATTGCTGTGGTGAATAGAAATTAGAGACTGGAAGCAGACTCACTCTGGAGACTTATTGTTTGTATACTGCCTAATGAATTAGAAAATGCACAGCTCCCATTTGTTCAGTTAATCTCAACAGAGCTTTGTTTTTAAAAAATTCTAGTGATTATTATAGACACCTAGACCCAGAGATTCCACTAGATAATAAGAATCTAAAACCAAGTAATGACCAACCTATGCCTCCTTCCAGGCTAAATTTCTATCAGGCTGGGTCTTAATGGGGTTTAGTTCAAGTTCAGTGAACGCCAGCACACATAATTAGTGCTCAAGATTTGTAGAATGAAATTCACCTGCTATCTGCCAACATCTGAGGTTCCATATCTCAACATTTTATACTTTGTACCGCTTTCACCATCACAAGCATAAATCTTATAAATGGGTTTCATGCATTTCTAGCCTGTTATATTAACAGCCAGATGTAGCTTTAATGCCAAAAGACTGCATTTTCTTCTACCATTAATCTTTCTCCAGCTTGTGAGCTGGAAAAGTCATAATGATGGGAGTTGTCATAATGAACCCAAACAGTAATTGTAATAAGAAAACAGAGGAAGAAAATTGAAAAAGAAAATGTCTTTCCCACAGCACCACAGATAAATGACTCTGTTCTCTCCTGATTCCAAATCCACACGGTTGTATTTGCTCTCATCGAGATCATTAGGTACCAAAAGACCATTTGACATCGGTGGGAATGATATTTTAAATAAAAGTCATATATTGACGTTCAAGAGCATAGCTCTTCTTTCTGTAGGTTGTCTTGTCTGCACAGTGTTACAAGTTAAGAATGCATTTCAAATACTTAATATAAAGTTTGTGTGAATGAGACATAAAAGCGAGTAACCTGTCTCAGCCAATTTGCTTAAACTGAGATAAGCAATTACTTCTAATAAAGCAATCAAGGGCATGAATGAGAACAGGTTTAGTGCTAACTTGGTTAGGTATTAATTTGGGGATTTAAAAGACTCTTTCTGCAGCTCTTTTCTCTTAAAAAAAAAAAAGATGTTTTCAAAGTTATTCCCAGTCATTTTGATAAGTTACATCTTTGTGTCATTCTGAAGCAGTTAACATACAAAGAGAATTACTGGAGAATGTAGAGAAATTTGTAAGACTGCTAAATCATCCTGACACCCTCCAGGTCCTGATAGATTTAGTAATGAGTTCTACAGTGAGATTCCAGACAAATGAAGTCATTAAATGCTTGATCCGGATGAGAAAAGGGTGGCCTTCGTGGGAAGCAGCAAGAATGACTGCCCTTAACCACTGCGCCACCCAGCAGTGACACTGTAAGATGGCGGTGCTTAGGCTGAACTGATCTGAATTCCGTTACTGTCTGCTCTACCGCTCAGCTCCATGCCCCAGCTCTTAAGCCTCCCTCCAGGTAAGTTAATGGCAAAAAGCCATGATCTGGGCCCAACATTTTTGCTTTATTGCAAGACAGCAAAACAGACATTTTTAAATAGAGAAATTGTTTATCTTCCAATCTTCTTGTTTATTTCTCCCAACTTCCTTAAAGTGAGTATTTTACATTCAACCCAATTCGATTCATAGGCAAAAACATGAAATCAAAGAAGTACCGGTTTAAGTCCATGACTCTTGCTCCCACCGCACACTGAAATCACTGAGGGAGCTCTTGAGACGGTCGGATGCCCAGCCCCCACTCCAGTCCACCTACATCAAATACTGTGTGTGGGGCTAGATGGGGGGAGTCTTTTCCTAAAATTCTCCAAATGATACAAGTACGCAGCCATGGAGAACCTTTAGGAAAGTAGCACCAAGCTGATGGGGTGTGCTTTGGGTTTTCAAAAAGACAGCTACTATCTTTAGTAATTAGGGACATGCAATTCAAAACTACACTGAAATTCCATCTCATCCTAGTCAGAATGCTGTATGAAGAACACAAAAGAATAAATGTAGACAAGGATTGGCGGTGGGGACACCACACTGCTAGTTGGAACATAAATTAGTGCAGTCACTATGAAAGTCAGCGTAGAGGTTCCTTAACAACTAAAACTAGAACTCCCATTTGACCCAGCTATATACCTCTGCTTGGAATGTATACAAAGGAATTAACAGTCAGTATGTTGTTAGGGTATCATCGTATCTGTGTTAACTGTGCCATAATTCACAGTGGCCAAGATATGGAACCAGATTAGGTACCCATCAACAGAAGTAAAAGAAAATGTATACTATATATATATATATATATATATATATACACACACACACACACACACACACACACACACATATATATATGCAGAGAGAGAGAGAGAGAGAACCAAAAAACGTATATACATTTCAAGAAAGCAAAATAGTATGATATTTTTTGAACAGATGGTGTTATCCTTCTCTGGGGTACCCTAGAGAATGTGGTATTTTGTAAAAAAAAAAAAAAACCCTATACTGCTGCCCTTTAGAGAAGAAATTGAAAAACTGCACATGCAGAAATCTCAGTGACCAGGGTTACCCAAGCAAGCAGTTTGCTGTACCTGGAAGCTAATGGCCATCTTCGAGCACCTTTTATAATTGTAGAGGCCAAAGATAACTGTGTTAGTCTCATTATATCACAATAAATTTAGTATTAAAATATTTTATACAAGTTTTTCTTTTCTTGAAGTGTGTATACATTTTGGTGAATTCTGTATATAATGTATACATGTATGTAATATACATTACATTGTCTACAATGTATATATTATATACATTCCATATATGATGGAGTATTATTCAGTCATAAAAAGAACAAAATTGGGTCATTTGTAGAAAAGTGGATAGAAATGGAGATCACCATGGCAAATAAAATAAATCAGCCTCAGAAATGTTTTCTCTAATATGTGGAATCTAAAAAAGATGACAGGCAAGTAGAAGGGAGACTATTCCAAGACTAAAGGAAAGGATTAAGGTGCAGGAGGGAGGAAGTATGAGGGAGAGTGTATATGATCAGTATTATACATGTGTATAAAAATAACACACGGATAATGCCAACGCTCGGAAGGATCACTATGAGTTTGAGGCCACCCTGGGCTATATAGTGAGACTCTGTCCCCCCTCAAAAATATACTACATTGAAACCTAATATTTTATAAAATTACTAGGCAATAATAAAAATTTATTTTTTAAAAGGAGAGTTATTGCTGTGCCCTGACTGGGTGCAGCACTGGGGTGGGGGCTGAAGCCTCTGCGAACCTGTGGCATAAAAGAACATGAAGGATGAGGAAATTATCTACAGCAAGACTTTCAGTTTCATTTAAAAGGCCTTCAAATTCATGCACAGTGCTAGCTTAAGGGCCCCCAGAGATCTAATAAAACAGGAAGAATCAAATAAAAAATAAAGCATTACTACACACCCAAGGCTCCCACACTCACTCTTGCCTCAAGTCAGTTTCTCTCTGCAGAGAGACCTATAGAGACCTCTCCAACTTCAAAAGATATTCTATGCAAAGCATTCAAGAGCCTCATGGGAAAATTAAGCCAAGTTCTTCTCTAAAAGGAAAAACTCCTACTCAACTTGAGGAGCATGCTATTTCACTGCTACATCACCTACGGCTGTTATCCTGCACAGTGCAACTTCACTGACACCATAGGGCACTGGGTTACAGACAGGGGGTGGCACAGAGTTTCTTCAGGAGCAGGATGAGTGGAAGTGATGTCATGGAGGGTGTGGCAGATTAATGAATGGTCACCGTATCACACCAAGCTGAACTGAGTCAGTGTGGTTCAGGGTGTGGAAGGCCCACCTGAGGACTGTTGCTGACAGCATAAAAGGAAAACTGGAGGGGAGGTTGGTGCACTGTTGATTCTTCTGGAGAAGCTTGTCATGCTGACTTTCCTAACATGAATTCAGCTACTCTCATCATCATCAGAGGATGTTCAGTCCTCACCTTCACTAAGGATGGCTTCGGTTCTCTTTGGGGACCTCTGGTCTTTACCTTGATTGTTGCTTCCTAGTTTCAGTGCAGATCCCTCAGCCTGCTGGCACAGATCCTTCATCTTGCTGGTGTAGACTTTCTAGCTTCCACCACTGACCTTTGGGCCTTCCCAGTACAGATCCTTGATACAGACTTGCATAAGACACTGTCATGAGCTCAGGCCTCCAGCTGGACTCATGGAGGACATTGCCATGGGATCCAGGCCCTCATCTGGATTCTTTTGGTCTCTGATGTGTGAAGAGATCTCCTGCACTGTCTTGTGTTTGACTTTTTGGTGAATATTATACATCCTATAAATTATGTGTCCTATATTAAATCTTTTCCCTTATAACCCTTGACTGCAACTGAGGGAAATTTTAGATACAAACCATAAAAATTATCTAGAAGGATATTCACTGCAGTGTGATTTGTAACAGCAAAACTTTCATAACAACCTAAATGAGGAGATATTGGTTATATTTAAGAGGTATGATTTTAGAAATGATGAATATATAAATCTCTTCATTGCAGTAAAAGACACATTGCCACTCATCCCCCTCAAAATGTTGTGCCCAACACTTTGAATGCACTTATTCCATCTTTCTTGTTACTTTCTGAAGCGGTTCTGGAAATCATCTTTCATTCATAAAGTCTTTGCCTACACCAATGTCTTCAAGAGTTTTACCTGGTCAATCTTCTAACAGATTTAATGTTTCCATTTAAATATTTAGATCTTTGATCCATTTTGAGTTTAGTTTAGTGCATGGTGAAAGACCTGGGTCCAGTTTTAATCTTTGGCATGTGCAGAGCCAGTTTTTCCAGCACCATTTATTAAAGAGGCTATCTTCCTTCCAGTGAATGTGTTTGGCACCTTTGCCAAAAATAAGGTGGCCAAGTATGTCTGGAGTTCTTTCTGAATCTTCTAATCTGTTCCATTGATTTCAGGTCTGTTTTTCTCTTTTGGCATTACCATGCTGTTTTTATCACAGTAGCTTTATAGTATAATTTCAAGTCAGGGACTGTGATGCCTCCTGCTTTGCTTTTGCTCTTCTAGGTCTCTTCTGGTTACAAATGAGTTTGGGATTGTTTTCTCTAATTCTGCAAGATGAAGTTATCTCTCATGTATGTCTTTCAGCTGTGTTGTTGTGGCCACCGCTCTGTACTGAGTTCACTGAAAGCTTTCACCTTTCATGGTCATTTTAGCTTTTAGGAACAGCCCAAGGCCCCGTGGTGCCACATCTAGTGAGTTAAGGTAGATATGGACACACTATGATATTTTTATAAGCTTGTCTTTCCATTGGAAGGCACTTGGCAGCAACATGGCCATATTTTTATCGCACATTATAAAGACATCCACAAAAAAGGATTTCTGGAGCTACTTCAGAAAGTGTCAAGAATGATGGGATAAATGTGTTTAAAATGGGGGAGAATATCTTGAGTGGAATTAATGACAGTGTCTTTTACTATAATAACATTTTAAAAAATTTAAATGTCTACCATATATTTTGATCACTCTTGTACTTCGACACATCCACCTGACCCTTGGACCATGAGGCTTCTTTGGCGGTACCTCAGGAGCCATGGTGTCGAGAGTGGGAAGAACTCAAGTCTGAGGGAGCCAAGTGAGTGGGGCCCTGGGTCTCAAATTCCTGCTTCAACCTCAAAAACTTAAATTTTTAAAATTTTTATGTAGGATACTTCACTTCAGACAATTAATTCTGCTGCCCAAACAGGCAGGAAATCACCAAATACTGCTTGACTAGAAAGACGTTTACAGAACTTGTAAAGTGGAAGAAAGCAGACTACAAACTAGTACTTCCATTTGATCTTGTGTATACACACACAATGAAAAGAACACACACAGACATATATAGAACAATGAGCAGCTTATTCTTTTCTACATAATTCTCGACATTTCAGAGGTTTCAGCCATTCAGTCAAATCAGTATCTAACTACCAATTCTTCATCTTAAGATTCACTTTCATATAAGAATCTTCAAGCTGTTTGTTGTTCTTCCCATTACAGAGGTAGAGAGACCGCCGCGTGACTTTAGTCTGTGAACTGCTGAATTGAGAAGCAGTCACAGATCCCTTAGTAGCTGCTGCTCTGTTTCAAGTTCCTGTGTTTCAAGCACTACCACAGAACACTTCAAATTTTTCAAAGCTTAGATACACGAGTTGGTAGAAGGAAAAAAAAACACATACTTTTCCACAGGAAAAACAAAGTTCTTACATATTCTGTGTGCCTTGAAATCATACAGTGGAAAGATGTTAATGAGAAATTAATAACCAGGAATAGATGGCCGGGTAAGCAGAAGCTGGCAGGCAGGGAAAGGTGTGGCCACCCTCAGGAAAATCAAAGATGGCAGAGAGCAAGCGCCTTGGTGGTGGGAGGTGCGCGCGCTTCTCCCCAGGGTAAGCAAGGGCGGTGTGACAGTGACAACAGTGGTGACCGTTTCTGCGACTCTGACCCTGGGAGATTCTGGTACATCCGGACATTTTACGCATATTAGTTCTTGATACTCCAAGCACCCTCCTGAGTGGAATTATTACCCCATTTTCCTGAAGAGAAGCCTGAGGAGTGGAGAGCACATTGTGTCAATGCCAGGGTTCAAAGTGCTTCCTCAATTTTACTACAAGCACTCTCAAGCTAAGAGGCAAGTCAGACAATTTGCCTTTCCCGGAGGTTAAAACACTTTGGTGTGTTTGTTAACACCGAGGAGCATGAAGACAAGGCTTCTGATCCCAACAAATGTAGGTTCAAATTCTAGCTTTGCTGTTTTTCTCCTCACAGCTTCATCATCTGTGAAGGGGCCTAATGATACTCGCCTAGCCAAGGTGCTGTAAGATTTTCATATATAAAACCTTGGATGCTGCAAACGGGTACAGAAGAAGTAAACGCTGGTGCTGTTATTATGGCAAGCAGAGGAAGCAAGTGAAAGGATTTAACTGAATAGCATTTTAAATTATTTTACTATTTTAAAAAACACTTAGGTGAATGGACCTGGAAACAAGTATGTTTTTAAATGGTTGTGCAAGTTACTGTTTAAACCAGAAGACGCTCGAGAGGAGAGGGGTCCTACTAATAATTAATTAAGGCAAGAAGAGGAAGCAAAACCAAACCGAACAGAAAGCAAATTCCCCAGACCGCATATTTGCAATCCTCAGGAGGCTGTGAATTGATATTGGCTTTTACTTAAATGAATTGTATTTCTTAAAAATTATCTGGAAAAACCAATCCCTACCTAGAATACATGCTCTGATAACACATGTTGTCATGTGATCCTCCCTGCTCCTCTGAGGTCTTTGAAAAGACAGACTGTAAAAGCTGGCAGATAGGAATTTAAAGTTGAAATGTATCTCTTCCTTCAAGACACTCTGCAGCACAGGCAGCCGTGATTATCTGGCCTCGGCAGTGCATTTCCTGGGAGTTAAGGACTTCTTGCACTGGCGTGATAGTTGGCTTACATGCAGCACTCCTCATTCACAGAATAATAGGATATCAGACCTTGTAGACATTCTTTAGTCCAGCCCTTCATTTCAGCCCAGAGAGCCCAAGAGACAGTTTAGCTAAGGCCACACACCAAACTAGCTGCAGAAGAATAACCTGAACCCAGGACTGTGCTCAGGGCACACTGTTCTTCCTATTACTTTACAGTTGCTGCCCTGAAAGATAGTCCTGCCAGCTCAAAGCACAATATAGTAAACCAAATATGACTCATGATTTCAGGCTTGTCAATGTTATTAGTAGGAATTGAATATTCTCCCATTGTAGTCTGTAGCATCCTTATAATTAGACGTATTTTTCCATTCTCATTGGGAGAAAATTAAAATTAGATTTATGTTGACACTATATTTTCTACATTGGCCAGGTAACAAAGCGGCTAAATAATATATGTGCAGGAAAGGCCAGATGACAAACAGCCTCCAAACTTGGGATACTTTTTTCCCTACACTGATGTAAGGGAGAGTACTTTTTTTAATTATCATATCACAAGCAAGTATGAAAAGGGTGAAAAAAAAAACCTGACAGCTACAATCTGATATTTTGGGTATATAAACGAGAAGCAATCCAAATTCATTGGTTTCTATTGTTAATATTTTGTTGTGCTGCACTTTATATCCAGTGTGGTGGTTTTGGATAAATCAGAAGATTAAAGATGAAAGACAACCAGATCACCGCTGGTTAGTGGGACACTGGTACTGTTTAAGGACACGTTTTAAAAACAAAAGTACTCTTCTTTGAGTGTACACTCCTTCCCGAATCAGAGAACCAGAAAAGACAGAAGGCTTACACAGGGAAGGAGAATATAAGAAGAGCAGCAAATAATAGATTTATTTGTAAGATACTAGATACTTAGATATTTTTGGCTTTCTTGCCCTTTTCTGACAAAAGAAATGCTAAGTTCTCTTATTTCCTCCTATGTCAAATTTATGAGGCTCATTAAACCAATACGATCAGGCATGCATAAATAAATAAATGGCATCCAAGTTAGAAAGGAAAAAGTACAACTAGCTTGGTTTGGAGATGATATAATCTTCTAGTGAGCAGATCCTCTAGAATCCATTAAAAACACAACTAGAACTTTAAAAAAAAGTTCAGTACAGTATCAGGGTACAAGATCAATATTCAAAAATTAATTGCATTTCTAAACATTAGCAATAATCAATCTAAAAACATCATTAGGAAAACAAGTAGTTATGTTAACATCAAAAGAATAAAATGATTAAGAATAAATTTAACAAGAGAAGTATAAGACAATACACACAGAAAACTGTAAAATAATGTTGACAGTAAAATAATTTTGACAGTCACCACTACCACACCACCATCACTTACACTGGAAAGAAGCATGTGCACATCCCACCAACAAGGCACCTGCTCTTGGCCATCCTTGCATCCTGAGGGCCACACATTTTCCTGCCTGCCAGCTTCTACTTACCTGGCCATCTGTTCCTGGTTATTAACAGGAACAGATAGAAAAGTATCCTACCTTTATGAATCTAAAGATATAGTATTATTAAGGTGGCAGTACTAATCAAATTGATCTATAAATTTAATATAATCCCTATCAAAATCCCAACTAACTTTTTTTTTGTAGAAAATAACAACTGATTGTAACTTTAACATGGAAATACAAGGACTCTAAGTAGAGCCAACTCAGCCTGTAAAAATAAAGCTGGAGGACTCATAGTTCCCAAAGTTAAAACTTATTACAAAGCTGCAGTGTTCAAGAAAGTATGGTACTGACATAAAGGTAGACATATGGGTCAATGGAGTGATGTGGAAGTCCCTTTATGATCAGTATTTGTATAGCTGTATCAAACAATGCAATGAGAAGAGAATAATCTTTCAACAGATGATACTAGGACAGCTAGATATTCACATACAGGAATGAAGTTGTATCTTTACATTACACCATATGGGAAGAAAAACTCAAAATGGATCATAGCCATAAATGGAAGGGCTAAAATTATAAAACCCAGACAAAATAAGAAGAATTGTAATCCCTGTAAACTTAGATTAGGCAATTACATCTCAGAAATGACACCAAAAGCACAAGCAACAAAAGAGAAAAAAGGGGTAAAACAGGACTTCATCAAATTAAAAAACAGCCCTTTCTCCACCATGAAAGTAAACCCATGGAATCAGGGAAAATGTCATATCTAAATTCAGGTATAAAAAGAGTTTGGATAAGTGACAGTAAAAGAACCCAATTTAAAAATGGTCAAAAAACTTGTTCAGACATATCTTTAAGTAAGATATTCAAATGGTCAACAATCACTGAAGGTCCCTTAAGATCATTAGCCATTTTCAGTACACAAATTAAAACCAAAATGGGGAAGAAGAAAAAATGAGGAGTCATTGTCTAATGGGCATGGAGTTTCTGTTTGAGACAAGGGAGTTCTGAAAGTAAATAATGATGAACAACCTTGTGAATGGGAGCAGAGGATATAGCTCAGGGGCACAGTGGCTGCCTGGCAAGTGCAAGATCTTGAGTTTGATTCCTGTACAAAAGAAAAAAAAAAACCACTGGGAATGTACTTAATGCTAACAAGTTGTACATTGAAATGGTTATCTGATAAATTTTATGTTATGTCTATTGAATCATGTCTTAGTTTGGGCTCCTATAACAAGAATAGTATCAACTGGGTGACTTAAACAACAAACATTTACTTCTCACAGTGCTGGAGGCTGGAAGATCCAAGATCAGAGTATAGTATGATCAAGTTCTGGTGAGGATTCTATTCCTAATGTCCTCACATGGTTGGAGCTGGGGAGACACAAATATCCAGCCCATAGCACAAGGCAAAAATTTAAAACAATAATAAGATGTTAACACTCACTAGATGGGTATAATAAAAATAAAATAATAAATGGCAGTGAGTATATGCAGAAATTGGAACTGTGACAGACTGTTGGTAGGAAAGAAAGTGGTGCATACACTTTTGAAAATAGTCCCACAGTTTTTCAAACAACTAAAGAGAGTTATGACCCAATAATTTCATCCTTAGTATATATTACAAGAGCTGAAAACACAAACCCTGTACATAGGTATTCATTGCAGCATTATTCACAATATCTGAAAAATGGACACAATTCAAACATCTATTAACTGAAGAATGGATGACCTAAATGTGGTACGCCCATGCAGTGGAATACTACTTGGCAATAAAAATGGATTTAGTACTGGTACATGCTACAAGTATGGACCTTCAAAACGTTATACTGAGTGAAAGAATCCAGTCACAAAGGACCACATTTTGTGTCATTTCATTTAGATGAAATGTCCAGAATAGACAATTTGATGAAGACAAAAGTGATTAGTGGTTTCTGAGGGCTGGAAGAGGAGGAGGGTGGAATGAGAGCTGATGGGCACAGAGCTTCTTACTGGGGTATCGAAATGTTCTGAAATTAGATGGTGCTGGTAGCAGAACCTTGTGAATATGTAAATTATATCTCAATAAAGTTGTTTCTTTTAAAGAATTGTCAAGTGGCATGCTGAGTAGGCATGACACTTCCAAGAGTTTAATACTCTATAATTATAATCCTGGAAAAGGCATGAAAAGCAAATATTTTAGGTTTGAGAAAAAACCGCACACTTGACATCTACCTTTCTCTACCTGAGGCCATCGTTCGTCATTTCCAAGTGATTCACCCCCCACTGTGATCTCTCATGTCAGAAGGACCAATTAAAAGAAGGGAGACATGTAAGCATCTGCAGGTTGTCTTGTAAAATGTCAGGAAAACAGTGGTGATCACATATGTGACTCACTGCTTCACTCATCCTTGGCTTTGGCCAGTGCGGTGAGCCTTGTACTTGGAGAAATGAAGCCAGGTTTGATGATACAGATATGGGAAAGCATATGGTTTGGCTGGAGGAAGCAGGGCACACTCATACTCGGAATAAAGTGTGGCCTCTCAGCAGCCCCAGAGCCTTCTACAAAGAACTCTAGGTAAAGGGGCCATTCTGCAAAACCTGGCTCTGCAGAGTTTCCAACTGCAGGGCAAGTGGCACTCTGCAGAAACCACCAAACCCCAAATGTGTGTGCAAAAAACAACAGAATTCAGCTTACTACAAACGGAAGTCATGAGGGAAGTTAAGCCTCTTTCATAGAAACAGTGATATCTTTAAGCGTTAACCATTATGTGAGGCACTTTTTGGTTACTAATGTCTTAAAATAAATAGGCCTTAAAATAGTTTTAGGTGGCAGGAGAAAGTGATATTGGTTGGATTCAAGGATCCAAAACACACTAGAAGTTGGGCAAGTTATGTAAGCCCTTTAAGCCTCAGTTTCTGCATTTGTAATGTGTGTCTGACAGCACTGACCTCACTGGGTCACTGGGGGGATTGGCAGACAGGTCATGTGGAACATGCCCACCTCTCTCTAGAGCAGGGGATATGCTGGCTGAGGGAGGTGCCCCCTCAGAGTCCTTTATTTAAAAGAATACAATACCACAAATACAAAATTAGGTAAAATTACAGATTTTTGAAAGATGATAAATGGCAGCACCACAAACTTTACACGAGCACGTATTAGTGATACTGTTTTATTTCCATTACTAGTGAGCTAATGGCTTGAACCACATTTATACTGCGCCTTCCACATTTTTAGCCTACTACTCTTTATAGTATTATTTTTGTAGAGAGATTGGGATGACAGTTTGGTCTTTCCCTTGGCATGGGTAAGGATAAAACACATGGGGGATTGAACCCGGGATCTTCATACTGGTCTACAGTCCCAGCCCATTTTTAGATTTTATTTCAAGATAGGGTCTAAGTCCCTAAGTTGCCCAGTGTGGCCTTGAATTTAGGGATCTTTTGCCTCAGCCTCCCATAGTGCTGGAATTGGGTGTTTTAAAAAATTTGTTTCATTCTGGATGGCTTTAGAAGTTTCTTTTGACTACTTTGTGAGCAGTTGCACCTCCACTTAGACAGTGCTTCTGGCCCCAAGGCAGCCGTAGGAGGCCTGGACTGGGGGCGAATTGTGAGCCTGAGTCAGAGTGAATCCAAGCAGTGACAGAGAGCCTGAAGTTCAGATCTGCTGAGGGTCAAAGACAGGATCAGCTGCCTGTGGAGTTGCCAGGGGCAGGTTGTCACTGAACCCGGGAAGATGGGGAGGGGGTACCCACAGCTTCAGGCCTACTACCCCAGGGTGTGCCTTTGCTCCCAGCCTCCACTCCTCGTGAAGGTACTGAGTCCTCCCTGTTCCCTGGAGAACTGGCCAAGCCTTGCAAGGGGCACCTGCAAATGAGAGGCCCTGAAACACAAGCTTTGTGGTGCCGCCTGAAGCTTTTACTCTGCACAAAGAAACTGTGTTCCAAATACAAAGGAAGGTTTAGGGAAGGGTAAGTTGTCCAGCAGTGCTGGGCAAAGGTGAGCAGTTGGAACGTGATTCTGCAGGCCATGGGAAGCCTCTGGAAGAGGTTCGAGAACTTCTACAAGGTGAGCACATGGTTGGGATTAAAACTCAAAGGGTCTGCTCTGGAAAGACTATGATCAGGCCAGATTTGGGGGAGGGAGACACAGAAGTGGTGGAAAGGGAAGAAATTAAGGTGTATCAGATGCCATAAGATGAATCAGCAAATATTTTCCCCTTCTCTTGTTTCTTATAGTGAATAATTTCTGTTATTCTATAGATGCTTCTAAGATGAACATATTATCTTCTCAATCAGACTATACACTACCGTGTGTTTATACTCAGTCAACAATTACAGGCACCTACTGTGAGCCAAACTCTGGGATGGGGTCAGGAAACAGGAATAGAAAGATGAACACCAGATGTCTTCCCTGACCTTAGAGATTTACAGCCCGGTAATATCGATAAAAGATGTTCATGTGATGTCACACCACAACCGTCATGTTAAAAAAGCTGTAACCAAGGAGCACAGGTGTGAGAGCTCAACTAGACCCAACTGAGGAGGGCAGGAAAGAATTCAACGGCAGCGATGCTTGAGCTAGGGATTAGCCTATCTGTAGGAGTTCATTGCATGAATAAATTGTAGAGTGACCTTGCAGCTGGAAGAAACTACATGAGCAGGGGATAGAGATGGTGGGTGTCTAGAATAAAAGACAAGAGTGAGACTGAGCAATATAAGACAAGATAAGACTCAGGAAAAGCAGCCACCGATGGGGTGTGGGAGGAGATAGGTAACTCATTCTGAAAGTTACCATTAGCGATCACATTATAGTACTTAACTCAGCTGGCTGGGAATAACTGTGACATGGGATGATTCAACACTCAGGTTGCATAGAAGCAAGATATGAATGCCTATAGCACCTTGAGATTCGCTTTACCATATCCTTCCCAAAGTGACACAACTGCTCTTCCCATCATGAGGTGGAGTCTATTCCTTCATCATTTTTGAGTCTGGGTTTGGCCATGTACCTGGCATTGTTAGCACATGGGTCATTAACAAAGGTGATGCAAGCAGAAACTTCCAACTGATTGCAAATTGGGATTCCTCCATTTCTTGCTGCTCTCTGGGAAACTTTTCCAGCAGTCTTTGAGGATAAAAGAGTCCCCACAGAAGCTCCATCCTAACCTAAATCACCCAGACACATGAGTAATACCAACTTAAATCAGCTGTCCTCATATAAGCCAGCCTAGAATTTTTTGTAATGCTCATAAAACTTACAGAATAGTGAAAAGTGAGGTTTTCTGTCTTACACCACAAAATTCTGGGGTGGTTTGCTACACAGTAAAAGCTCACACATACTCTGGTTTCTCTTCAGATTGCATAAATCTTTCCCCTTAGTAAAAGCTCACAGATACATTGGCCCTATTTACCCTCTAAATGTCACAATCAGGATCATGAACATCAAATAGCAATTATTTCCTTAGATTCTTTCCTAGGATTTTGGAAGGGGAAATCAGTATGTGCTTACAGTTTGAAGAAAATAACCTTCCAAACCTGGATGCCAAACTTCTTACACTGTTGAACTTCCAATCCCCTTATAACTTGTTACTGAGTAGGTGTAAGAGCTTCCCTGGACCACTGAGCAGTTGACTCTCTAACCATACCTGTTCATGGAAACAATGGCATTTAGGCTGATAAATAATAGCACCAAAGAAGCACCATGTTCTAACTATGGGGAGGATCCAGTCTTGTTCTTTTCTCTCATCTTTATTTAGAAACTCCAGGAGGACAAGAACAGACTGATTTTTCTACATTAAAGAGAAACACTCTGGGTTGTTGTGAGTTTGTAAGTCTTTATAGCACCAGATGTTCTACAAAGGATTTGGACTATCTCTTAACTATGATCCCAACCAAGAACAGTTTACATTTTTTAGGTTTTTTTTCTATATTGCTAAATCCATCTGTTATTTTCATTATTAGCTGATCTGAAAAATTTGGGAGGGTGTGGGAAAGGATTTCACAACATACAATTCTCCTGGAGGGAAAAGCCAGGAATGCTGGTAGACGTAGATATGTCCTTCTCTATCAGTTCCATTCCCTGCCTTGCCACTTTAGAGCAATGAACACAGATAAAAATGAAAGATGGTAGTTTTTGAGAATTAAAACTTCTTTAATAAAACTAACAAGTTTAAAAATAAAAATATGTCTCTTAAACTTGTTCACTTAAATGTTGAGGGTAAAGACAGTGAAGGCTATGGGGGGTACCTAATCTATATACCTATCTCAGGGTTCTGAGACTTTAGGGAAAACCACCAAGAATCTGGTCTGTATAGTAGCAAATGACACCGTGGGCCTGAGGCTTCCAAGTGCAGGCCTAGACGTGACTATCAGGCCTCTGCCCCAGAAAGAGGAAATAGAGATGAAAGCCCCAGTACTCACTCTCTCAGAAAACTGTTCTCAAACTTACACAATAAGGCCAGTCATATCCCAAAGTTTAATTTAACCCTCACCTTTCCTAAGAGACTTCCTGACCGCTGCAGTCCATAAATGAATTTGTGATTAGATTAGAATTAATTTGTGCTATTTGCACATATCAGCCTACACTATCATGTAGTTCCCTACCTGTCTGCTTCATCCAATAAATTGAGAATAGCTTCAGATTGCAAGGGATGGATAGAGAAGAGGCTGTGTCTCATTCATTTATCAGATGGGATATTAAATAAGGATTTATAAGAAATATTTTTAATTAATGAATTAGTAAGTGACAGGTCAGTTAATGGAAAGTGGTATTTTTTGAATAGGAAAGAACAAAGCTACTCAAATACCCTTGTTACAGACATTAAAGAACTTGTTCCTAGTGTCTCAGCAGATGGAATAAACAGAAAGCACCCAGTAATCCAAGTCCTTGCTGTTCAGAGTGTGGCCCACACACCAGCAGCTTCTGCACGAATGGGGAGCTCACTGCAAATGCAGAATTTAAGGTGCTATTCAAAACCTATACAATCAGATCTTGATTTTAACATGATTCCCAGATGATTCATGTGTACATTAAAAGTTGGTAATTACTGATAGAAGACAACTGCTTTCATGGCTTACTGTATATTTGAATCACCAAAAACATTTTACAAACTATTTCTGTCTGGGTCCCACCTTTGGAAATACTAAATAGAGTGAACCAGGACTTCTTTTTGACCAAAACAGAGTAACAAACATTTAATTTAGTCTCCTCCTGCTGCCTTAAGATCAGGAACAAAAGCATACAATACATAAAACAATGATTTTCAGATTATTTTCTTATCTTTTATTGAGTGACAAGTAGCTCTGAAAACTCAGCAGTTTAAAAGGACAGCACATTTATTGGCTTACAATTCTTGTGGTTTAGAGATCCAGGCATGGTCTAACTGAGTCCACTGGGTCCTAAGACTGAATCAAGATGTTCTCAATGCTGTGGCCTCATGTGAGTGTTCAAGTGGGAAAGATTCACTTCTCAGCTCTTTCACATGATACAATTGCTTGAGGGTGGCTAGGTGTGGCCAATCTTTGTTACTCTCTGGCTGTTAGCCGCAGGCTACTTTCAGTTCTTTCCATATTGAGCTCTAGAACATGGTAGCTTGCTTCACCAAGGCCAGAGCTAGAGAGAATCTGCTACCAAGTTTGAAGTCATAGTCTTCTCTGATCTGATACCTATCGCACCTGCCATACCCTGTAAAGTATGGATTCCAGAAAGCAGGTGCTGAGGCTTGCATATTGTTTGTCCCCTAAAGGCTCATGTGTTAATAGCTTGGTCTTCTATGGTAATAGGGGAGGTAGAATTTCAAAAGGTGATGCCTAGTGGGAGGTCTTCAGATCACTGACAGGGGTGTTGGATACACAAGTGACAGCTACCTTATACTCCGACTTATGCCAAAAGAGCAAAAAAGAAATCAAAGACAGTTTTAAAAGGAAGAATTAAAAACTAGAATATGGACTGGATAGAAATAAAAGGCATATGCATTAGCAAAAAGTAAAACAGTTGAGGTGAAAATGTCTAAAGAATCTAAAGAAAAAGCTACTTCTAAAAATAAGTAACTAAAACAAGTGTAAAGAATGCAAACCCAGTATACAAAAACCAATGGTAGTCAAGGATAGTAGCACAGTCCTATAATCCTAGCTACTCTAGAGGCTGGGATAGGAAGGTCACAAATTTGAAGCCAGCAAGACCTTGTCTCAAAATTAAAAAAAAAAAGTAAAACAAAAACAGTGGGGGACATAGCTCAGTGCAAATCCCCAGGTTTAATGCCCAGCATGTTAATTAATTATTAATTAACTAGTGAATTAATTAATTTTTAAAAATAAAATAAAATCAATTATAATTCTTTGTGATCCCATGTACCATTAGAAATAATTGAAAATTAAACTGAGGAACCAAGACGGCAGAGTGGTAAGCAGCAGAAAAAGAGCTTCTCTGAGTGTTGCCATACAGACGCTGGAATATAGCAATGTGAGGAAGACAAAAAGAAGGGAAGTGGGTCCCCTGAATTCAGGAAGGATCTGACGTGTGAACTGAAGCTCACAGTGAGAGTGAAGCAAGAAACTTCAATGTAGAGGACGGAGGTAGCTCGTGACAACTTCTCCCTGAGATATGACTCACTGCATGAGAGGAGCAATTCAAAGCTGTGGACACACAGTGACTGCTGGTGACCCCACAGGCCTCCACAGAGAGACACAGCAGTGGAGGGGAGCAGTGGGTGTGAAGGACTGCACTAGCTGGCAGTGAGTGCTGAGGGCTCAGCCACCCTGTGCCTGAGAAAGCAATTGGCCAGGTGCCATCTTGGAGAGGGACCAGCTGGACTCAGAACTCAGAGCAGCCACTGGCTCCAACTACTGGCTCTCAGCTGGGCTCAGGCCCACAGGAAGTGTGCTCACAGCTGCAAGATGAATGAGCCTGGGCTTGGCCAGAAGGTGCAGGCACCCTGAGATTATCCACTAACCCACCAAAAAGCTACTGTGGGCTTGCTGGGATAAATCAACATGGATTGAGACTCTGTCTCCACATGTTGTCTACCAGTGACAGCAGAGACAAACCTGGAAGCACACTTTTCTCTCCCACCCTGTTTGTTTTTGTGGTGATGGTGGTTTTGTTTTTGTTTTTTTCTTCTTCATTGTTTGATCTTGTTTTTATATGAATGTGAACTTGGTTTCTAGCCTCTTTGTGGTTGTGGTTCTATTCTGTTCCTTTTATCTCTTCTTTCTCTCTTTCCCTCCAGTCTTCTGCCCCAGTTTCTCAAAGTTAGCATGATCCCCCTTTGTTCTCCAGCCTTACTTCTAATCTCTTCCTCATGTTCTACCTCTCTATTTTTTCCCTAATCCCTTTTAAATTTTAACCCCTGAGGGTAAAATTGGCATATTAAGAACTTATATACAGTATGTAATTTTCTGATCTGTTTTAGATTTTGTTATATAACCACAACTCTAGTTCATATGGTTAAAGGCGGCAAATTAATGGTTACTTCAGTTTGTCATTTTCTAGGCTGTGATTGATGCTGCTATTATTGTTGATGGTATCACTTTGGCCAAAAGTGACCTAATTGTTCTAAATAGCTACTTTTCCTGATATTTCAAGACTGATATTGACTAAGGGTCATAGAAAATACTGTGGCACAGTGCCAAAGATCCAGGGACTGGGACAAATAGGCAACAACTTCTCCTTCCCCAGCAATTGAAGAGGTAGACTCTTACAAAAGACTCAAAAGCCAAAAATCAGTTACACTTGGAAGATACTTAAGAGAAGTAATCATTTCCTAAGGGTTCTAAATACTAGCAACAAAACAACCCATCATAGGCACATTACAAGCATCACCTCAGAATTAAACTTAAAAAAAAGAAAATGAGAGGACACTTAAACAAGATCCAGTTCACCAAAAGGTAAACCCAGGGGGCAATGAGGTGGGACAATCCAAAAACCACCCATCTGGTCTCTCTGAAGTGGTAACAACAAAGAAATTGAATGAGGTTCTAGAAAAAATTAAATCAGAAATAATTTCTCAGATAACTGCAGAGATGGTGTCCACATGAAAACCATGCTTAGTGACTGTAGAGAACATACAGACAAAAAAATAGAGGAACTTAGAAAAAATTATGGAAGCCATGAATGCTCAGCATAGGAAAAAAATGGAATCCATAAGGCAGATTCAGGCAGATATCCAGGAGAACAAAAATTCTACATCCACAGCTAAGCCAATGTGAGCACAAGATCTCAGATATAGAAGACAGGTTTGTGGTTATCAATCAATGAAATCAAAGATGTAATTAAAAACCCAACAAAGAAAAGCCGAGGCTTTGAACAATTCACTGCTGAAGTCTACAAGAAATTTAGAGAAGACTTAACACCACTGATTGTCAAACTCTAATGAAATTGAAAGGCAAGCAATAGTCATAAATTCATTCCTAGAAGCAAGCATTACCAAAACCAGAGAAGGACCCACCTAAGAAACAGAACTATAGACCAGTCTCCCTAATGAACATAGAGGAAAAAAAACTCAATAAGATACTGGCAAAGAGAATGCAGCAAATCATCAAGAAGATTATATACCATGACCAAGTTTGACTCATCCCGGGGATGCAGGGATGGTTCAACATATATAAATCAAGAAATATAATATACTATATTAACAGAGCCAAGGAAAAAATCATTGATCATTTCAATAGATGCAGAAAAAGCTTTTGACAAAGTCCATCACCCACTATACTATAATTATGCTATATAGCTACTACAATAAAAAAAAAAAAAACCAGTGTGGTACTAGCAAAAAAACCCACAAACAACAGACCCAAAGGTCAATGGAACAGATTTGAAGATGCAGAAACCACCCGAGACATACTCAACCACCTATCTTGAACAAAGGTGCCAAACACATTCACTGGAAGAAAGATAGCCTCTTTAATAAACAGTGCTGGAAAAATTGCCTTCAGACTTTAAATAGACTTCTCAGATTTAAAGACCAGATCCAAAAATGGGCATGTGAGATGAATAAACACTTCTCAAATGAAGAAATACAAATGACAAATAACTATTTGAAAAAATGTTCAGTATCACTGGTCATTCAAGAGATACAAGTTAAAACAACACTGAGATTCTATCTCACCCCGGACAGAATGGCTGTCATGAATAAATCAACCAATAACAAATGCTGGTGGGGCTGTGGGGAAAAAGGAACACTTTTCCAATGTTGGTGGGAGTGTAGAGTGGTGCAATCACTGTGGAAATCAGTGTGGAGATTCCTCAAAAACCTAGGATTGGATATCCCATTTGATCCAGCTATTCTCCTTTGGGTATTTTCCCAGATGTGCACCCATGTTTATAACAAAACAATTTGTAGTTACTATACCTTGGAAACAACCCCAAAGCCCATCAATCAATAAATGGATAAGAAAGATGTAGTCTTTCTATACAGTGGAGTACTGCTCAGCCATAAGGAAGAATAAACTTGAGACTTTCATTGGTAAAAGGATGCAACTCAAGACCATACTCATCACTGAAATAAACCAGACCCCCATATGCAACATTGCATTGTCTCCCTAGTATGAGAGGCTGAAAGAGTAAATAAGATCCAAAATGTACAATAGATTTACAAAATGGGAAGAAACTGTTCAAAAAGAAAGAGAAACTGGGAAGGAAAGAGAAACTATGATAGTTGAAATAGTTATACTACTAATTTCTCTTAGTTCATTGAAAAGAAAAGTTTATCCTAAAATTGTTTGAACAAGTAAATGCCAATATCTTGTACTGAGTAACTAATTTAAGGATAACAATATGCAATGTATTAACCATTGTTACCCTCCTATTACCTTGTCCTGAAATTTTGTTTTTTCTCTTTAAAATAAAAAATACTTAAAAAAAGAAAATTAAACTTTAAGAAACCAATAGAATCTAAAATATAACTAAAAATGAAAGATATAGATATAAATTTGACAAACTACATTTTATTTGTGCATAAAAACTATAAAATATGCAGAAAAATTCTATAATATGTAAAATGGAGAGCTATACCATGTTCATGTACTATAATATTCAATTTTCTCCCCAAATTGTTTATAGAGTCAATGCAATCTCAGTAGTATTTTTGTAAAACACAAATTTTTTCTAAAAATTATAAGGAAGTACAAATGACCTGAAAAAGACAAACATTTTGTAATAGATTGAAGCTGGAGGGCTTAACTAAGTGTAAGACTTATTATAAAGCCATGATAATGATGCATATTTATGTAAGGATAAACATTTAAATCAGTGGACCAAAGCAGAGTCCATAAACACACTCACCCACATATGGTCAACTAACTTTCAATAAAAGTACCAAGGTAATGCAGTGGTGAAATAAGCACCTGGAACAGTGAAATATTCATAATCAAAGAAAGGGAGCTTTACCCTTACCTCACATCACCCATAAAAATGAGCTCACAGTGGATGATAGCCCTACCTTCATGTAAGAGCTAAAACGATAGAATTTCTCCAAGCAAAAACAGAATAAAATAACCTCAGATCAGGAAAAGCTTTCTTTATACACAGAAAACACAAAGCATAAAAGGAAAAATATGGCAGATTGGACTTCATCAAAATTAAAATGTGTTCTTTGGAAGGTGCTATTAAGCAAACGACAAGGTAGCCAGAGATTTGGAGAGCATGGTTGCCAAATGCCTCACATAGACCTCTTCAATATGAAGAAGACAAATACCCGGAAATTTAGAGTGAAGCAACTCTGGCTTCTATTCAGACTGTAAAAATTCTTTTGCCTTAAAGAATGAGTAAAATATTCAAATACAAAAAGGAGGTGCAAATAGGAAGTGCAAACAGTACAAGAAAAAGGACATGAAAAGGTGCTCAGCATCATCAGTCATTAAGGAAATGCTGATTAAAACCACAATGAGGGCACACGCGAGATGACGAAGGGAATGTCATCCTTTGGAAAGCATCATAATAAGACAACGTGTGTGTGCCACTGATGTGGCTCTGAACTCTACCACCTTCCGAAGTCAACCTGTGGCAAACATGGCTACCCTGCCAAGCTCAAGATAAAGTATAACCAGAGTACAAAGGCTAAAAGGCGAAATAACCAGAACTGGGTGCATGAGGCACCTAAAAATTGTATATCGCAGATTCAGGTGTGGGATCTGTGAAGGAACAACACCTAAACCCAAGACAGCAGGGTTTGCAGTATCCAGTTCACCTTGAGAATTTCAATGATTACTCAAATTGAATGCTTTGGTTTTAATCTCTCTCTCCTTTTTTTTTTTTTTTTTTTGGTACCTGGAATCAAACTCAGGACTTTGCTCTTGCCAAGCAGGCACTGCACTGCTGAGCCATAACCCCAGCCCAATGCTTTGGTTTTAAAAGATTTTTAAAAATTAATTAAAAATAAATAAGTAAAACCATGATCGATGAGATACCAATTCATACTGCATGTGTAGAAGCTGGCCAAGCATTAGCAAGGATATGGGTCAACTGGAGCTCACACCACATTGATGGGCAGAGCACAAAGTAGTGATTTTGTGTACAGCTAAACATATACTTGCCACATGACCCCACAATTACCCTTAGGTATTTGTTCAAAAGAGAGGAAAATGTATATTCATTCGTTCATGACTTGTACACTATTCAACCCAAAATCCATCAACAATTTATGGATAAATGAAGTGTCATGTATCCATCCATACAGTGGAATACTACTCATCAATAAAAGGAAAAATTATCAATATATGTAATGACGTGGATGTATCTCAAAAGCATTCTGTTAAACAAAAAACAAATACAAAAGACTACATCCTGTATGGTTCCATTTAGGTTAAATTTTAGAAAATGCAAATGACTAAAGATAGAACAGTGTTTACAAGGGGCTAGAACAGGGAAGGCAGAGTGGTTGATTACAAAAGGGCACAAAATGACTTTTGGGTTGCTGAAACTGTTCTATATTGTGATTGTAGTGTTAAACGACTGTATACTTTTGTTATTATATATAAGTAATACCCTGTTAATTAGTAAAGTGAATTAAGTATCCTTGGGGATTGCATGGTTTTTGGAAATTTTAGGATTGCCAATAAGCAGTGGTGATAAAACCTCAGGGAGCTGCATCTCTGATTATTCCAGCTCTGTATAAGCCTGTCTTTGAGTGTGGCCTGGACCTAGTGACTTGTTCCTAACAAGGAAAAACCAGCAAAAAAGATAGGGTGACACTTGTATAATTACATGTGCAGAACACCGTACCTGGAATGAACTGGCACTGCTGTGCTTGCTGACTTAGTCTTGCACTGTTACTTGCCAGCTTGTGAAGCAAATTGCCAGGTGGTGAGATCCTCCTTAGAGAGGCCATGTGCTAAGGTACTATGGGGGCTACCATCCTAAAGGTCAGGAGGAGCTGAGATCTCAGGCCAACCCCCAAGAAATTAAGTTCTGCCAGCAATCACAGGGGTAGGTGTCCTTCCCAGAGTCTGTTATGGTTGATACATTGTGTCAACTTGGGGAGTGTAGAGGTTTGGCTGAGGGACTCAGCAGGAAGCCAGGGTGCTTACTTTGCATACATCCTGAGCCTGTGGAAGAGGAGGGCATGGAGACTGTGTGAGAGCTACATGCCCCCTGGGTGGGGGTAGGCTGTTTACAAGGTAAGGGAGAAAAAGAGGCTGCTTGCAGCCATTCTTCCCTTTTGCTGGTTGTCTTTGCTGTGCTCTGCTGCCCTGAACAGTTTGCCCTCTGCCATGTGCCACTCTGCCTCAGAACCAGCCAAGTATGGACTGAAACCTCCACAAACTGTAAGCTAAATAAACCTTTCCTTCCTTCATTTTGGGCATTGGGTATTTTGTCTCAGGAACCGGAAAAAAGTAACTAAGACAGAGTCTTAATTAGACTTTTGCAAGAGACCCTAAATGAAAGGATCTAGTCAATCTTCAGCTAGATTCTTGACTCCCAAACCTGGGAGGTAACAAATGGTGTTTAAAGCTACCAAGTTCTAGGGAAATGTGATGTGCAGCAGCAGATGACTAATAGTGGTCAAGGTGCATAACTGCTGATATAATAATAATTTGTGAGAAGAGACCTTCATCCTATTCTATTCTAACTGGGAGAATGAATTTTAAAAAATGACAACAGCTGTCAAAGGAGTTGAAGCTACATAGACTCCATTGGAAGACAGGATGCCACAGGGCTCCAGGCCTCAGCAACTCACCAATTGCGCAACTCAGCAACTCAGCACCTAGGTGAGGGTTAGGAGGAAGGACACTGCTATTATCATCTGCCACTTGATCTTTCCTAGGACAACAGGTTTCTTGCAATTAAAAGAATAATTATTATTTTTATCATATAGCCATAGGAGCTGTCTTAGGTTTTCTGTGTGTAAAAACTCATCTTAAATAAATCCAAGTAAAGCCCAAATAAAAATGAACCATCATTCCATTCATTCATTAAACATAGGGTGAATTTTACTTAACTCTCACCTGAAGCAATTTGTAGAAATCTCACCATGTCCTGGAATTCACATATTTTTAAAACTTAGTTACTGGAAACAAAACCCTGTAACATCACCATGTTTTTCCAACCCAATGAGATGTGGATGTCATGTTTTGTAGCCTTATAGAGTGGAAGCTTAGCACAAGGTGGCTTGGGGATCAAAGCACCACAGATGTGCCTTGCTGAGCTCTAACAGGAAGCCCACCATGGTCAGGGTCCAGATCGTGAGAATATATAATCAGGAGCCACAGATTTGTGCCTGAGCTTTTAAAGAAGGGCCTAGAAGAAATAGGGCTTGGAGAACAGTTACGGACAAATTAGAGGGATTGGAATTAGGATCCATGAGGGACCCTTTTAAAGGATTGGAGGTAATTTTGCATGAAAAAGAATAAGATAAAGAGTGACTAGCTGTCTTCAAATAAATTAGAATAATTATCAATACATAATTACATTATTGCTCATTCCCTACACAAAAGATAGAAACAAGAAGAAAGGGGTTTAAACTGCCACAGTGACATTTGGTTACACTGAAAGTAGAACTGATTGACCATGAGAGTGATTAAGCATAGAGAAAAATCCAGGTCCCCAAAACATTTCAAGTGAAGCTGTCTTTCTGACAACAAAACATCTGGTGAGAGTGAAAATTCCATCCAGCTGACTGTTCAAAGTCATGTAGATAAAACATCTGTATGATAAGTGGATTTTTTAATGGATCAATTGAACTGAGTAAATGTTTTGTGGCTTTTGGGAAATTTCACCTCAGCAACTCAAAGCAAAAAAATCCTAGTCTGTCTTGCATTGTTTGGAATTGATTTATATAATATAATTAGAATAACAATCTCCATCTGACCGTGGATTCATTGCTCTGGGCTCGAAGAGCAGTCAGAACTCCATCTAATTAGTTGTCTTTACAGTGAGATTATGGTGAGATTTACACAAAGTTACTCAAGGTCTTGACTCCTCAGTGAATCACTGCTTTCAACGACCTATACACCAAGCTGTGAAAGAGCTCGTAGAAACTCAAAGCAACCTGATTATTTTTTTAGAAATGAAAATGAAGGTATATGAGGGTCTTCCTATTTCAAACTTGTTGCCTTCTTGGATTCAGGCAAGAAAGGCTTTACCCGCTGATGTTTTAGGGCATATGAAAACTAGAATGAAATGAATTTGGAGACTATCATACATCTGAAAGCTATTTTCCCAGAAAGCTTGTTACCAGATGATTACAGCAACGGTTCTCCAAGTGTGTTTCTCAGACCCATACCAGCATTCCCTGGGAACCTGCTGGAAAGCCAAATTCTTGGCTTCCTCCCAAGACCCAAGACTAAATCAGAAACTCTGGGGGTGGGGACCACAATCTATGCTTTGGCAAGTCCCCTAGGTGATTCCGATCCACACAAAGGTGGGACAGCCTCTGGATTAAAGGATCAACTTGTAATTATTCCCAGCTGAGTTTCAGTATCTGCTTGCTCTGTAACTGGTAGTTCTTAAGATTCTCTAGCTCCATGAACTGAGATGCACAGGAAAGCGAGTCAGCTTGTCAGGATGAAGGAAAGAGGTGTGGAAGATGGGGGTGGGGCAAGATATCTAGATATTAAGCATTATGATGTGTATTCAGTATCCACTGATTGAAGAAATAGGAACTTTACACATTGTAGAATACACATCATGTGTTGATATTTAATTTAATCTGCTCTTTCTACCTGATGAGCTGGTTTTGACTCCCAAAGAAGTGAGCTAGGCCAGAAGTAGAAAGTTTCTAGTTTCACTAAAACACAATGAAATGAAATGCAACAAACAAAAAGCCCTGCAATGAGACTTGGAACACAAGCAGCTGCTTCAGGACTCAGGAAGCAAAGTGGAGCTTCACGCTGCAGGGGAGCTGTTCTTTCTGGAACTTATGAAAGGCCACATGGAAGCCTGAGCCCTCCTAGGGGAAGCAGCAGAGACAATAGCGGTAGGGACACTGGAAAGACTGAGAGACCTACTGTGACTTAAATATGACCTTATCCCCTTAGCTACAAGTCAGCAAGGCCTGGGACAATCAGGTTACAAATATAAAATAAAACATGGGTAAGCTAACAGGAAAAGTGAAAAAGCCTGTTACCCAAGTTCTGTGCCAAGTGTTGTGGAGAGAATAATTTAGCTTCAGCAAGCCTGCTCGAGGTACTTTCATATTCGAAGCACTCTACTGATTGTCATGCCCAATACCAAGCTGTCTATTGATGCTGATGGTTTGGGAATTGTACTCCCCTAGAAAATCAATTCCTATAAAGTTTCTTACACAGAGAAAAATTCAGCATCTTCTATCATTAGAATCAGACAGACTGGGCCAAGCTCTCTAGAGCTGCTCTGCTCAAGGCAGTAGCCACTAGCCACATGTGGTCATTTAAATCATATCATGCCCCATTTCAAGTGGCCAGTGGCCACCACCTGGGATAGCACAGGTGTAAGGACACAAGAATGAAAGGTATTATGGGTTAGATCTAAACTGCCCCCCTTCTCATGTGTGTGGAAGGTACCTGGGTCATGGGGGTGCTATATTCTGCATCAGATTCATACACTAACGAGTTCAGTGGCCAAATGTGCCATTGGGAGTTAGGGCCTGGGCAGAAGGGGTGAATCACTGAGGGCATGACCTGCAAAGGTATATCTCCCTTTCTCTCTGTTTCCTGGCTGCCATGGGCTGAGCATCTTTTCCTCTACCAGGTCCCTCTGCCATCCTATTTTTACCTCAGAACCTGCCAACCAGGGACTAAAACCATGAGCCAAAATAAACTTCACCTCCTTCAAATTGCAAGTATTGGGTATTTTGTCAAGGTGACAAGAAAGTAACTAAGATAGAAAGTTTCATCAAGTCTTGGAGTGAGTCTTTTTCTTTCCTGCACCCAGAGCAGCAAAGCACTCTTCTTTCAGGGTTAGTGGTGTCATGTGTGTTCTGGACTAGGGTATTACCAGGAGTGTGTACATGAATCCTTTGGAGATTTCAGAAAAATTTTGAGGCCAATACAGCCCTCCTTGGGCAGAGTGGACTATGAATCCTATGCACTTCCCAGGAAGGACATATTTTCTTTCCAACTGCATTTTTCACAGTGTAAAGTCGGGGTATATAAAGTCGGGATATGGTACAAAACTCTCAGGCTTTCCCTTTTGAGTCTCAAATACTCTGTCTTGGGATTTAAAAAATA
Organism: Dinomys branickii; assembly: GCA_004027595.1. NCBI lineage: Eukaryota > Metazoa > Chordata > Mammalia > Rodentia > Dinomyidae > Dinomys > Dinomys branickii. The sequence continues at coordinate 26,154 of PVLD010002741.1, read as the reverse complement.
AAAATGAAGAACACTGACAGTTTCTTATTTGCCTCTTCTTCCCATTTTTCTGCTTGAGGCATTGTGATTCCTCTGCCTAAGAGGGAGAAAGTCATTTACAAGGACAAGGAGAAAATAAAAGCACAAAGATTAATATTTCAAAATAGTATCTTGCTACATCAAAATAGCAGAAAACATGGTTCCTGCCTCCAAGCTTCCTACATAACTTGGAAAACATGAAAAATAGGAAAATTCATGAAAAGTTAATAACTATAAAGAGTGAAGCAACCATATCAAACAGAAATAAAACATGTCATCTGGCCCTACATGATGCAACAGTGGCTTTTCACAAAAAAGTGAGGTGGGATTTCATGTGGGAAAACCTGACAAGTACAATTATGGGTGTGGAGGGTAAGTGCTGCTTAAAGTACAGAGAATCTGACTGTCATGAGGGAAAAGAGGAACTAAGGCAGAGGAAATTTCAATGAAGAACTTAACATTACTTAGAAGAGCTTGCTATCCAGTAGAGGAAATGAAGATATCCTTGAACTATTTGAATAAAGAAGTGCTTCAGTCAGCTTTGTGTTACTGTAATGAAATCCCTGAGATAATTAACTTATCGAGAGAATGGTTTTAGATGTTTCCAGTCCAAGATCGGGTGGACCTACTGCACTGGGGCTCTGATGGGGATGTTGGATGCAACAGTGGCAAATGGAAGGTGGGGCAAACTGCCTACTTTGTAGTAAGAAAGCACAAAAGAGAAAGAAGAAGAGGCATAGGTCCCATAATTCCTTCAAAGGAACAGCCCCAGTGCCTTAAGGATGGCCCAGATGACCCCCAACCTCCTAAAATCCATAGAATATCCCAAGAATGCCACCATGAGGATTAAGTCTTGCACATAATGAGGACAGTCAACAATCAAACTATAGCAGAAAGTGCCATAGCTAAAGTGATTTCACTGACAATGAGTCCTAGCAATGATATTTGAATATTTGGATATACTGAAGGTGAGGCAAGTTGGCAATAGGAGAGTGATTGGGAGGTCATTGTAAAGGTGTAGGTATAAAGTGACACAGGCCTGGGACAGGCAGGTATCTGTGGAGGCAAGAAAAGGAACACAGATGTGAGTAGTGTGTGGCAGAAAAATCAACAGGGCCTTGAATCTGTGGAGCTCAGGGAGAAAAAGAACTCAAATAACTATTAACTTTGGCAAATTACTTAGCATCTATAAAGTACTGATAATAGCTCTGTTTTACAGGTTTGCTATGTGCATTAATAAAAAGACCCTTGTAAAATACAAAAAGTTTCTAAATGCAAAGCAATGTACATGCTTTTTTGTTTGGAACTCATATGCCCTAGGGCTGCCCTCATCTTTCCAGTGGCCAGGTCCCCTGGACACAGGTTTGACTGGAAGGGCAAGAGAAAAACACCCTCACCCCTTAGGATCTGAGAAATTCCGCACTCCTCAGTCTCACCCTCAGTGCTGTACTCAGGCCAGAACCCACTAGAGTAGTGTAGAACTTGCCAGAACATACTGGGAACTTCTGTTGTATTTTTCAGCACATATTAAGTTTCAGTTCTCTCTCAAAAATGTCTGAGGCTCCTCCCGTAACAAATAAAGAACTGCAGCTTAAAATCTTGGCATGCTTGTGTCTTTTATTGCATTGATAGAATCAGATCTCATCTCATTCTATAGATCACCTCACCATCTGATTCCCCTAGTTTTTATCATTTCTGATAGAATAGTCCTTATAGTCTCACAAATTCCACGAAGTATTATTTAACACGTCATATTTATGGCTGTGCATGCCTTAGACTTATAAGGAAGAATATAAAGTGTTCTACCACCAAAAAAAAGTATTCTACCACAATGCTAGCTGTATTTTTTTAAGAAACTGGGAAAAGAGTATGGTTTCTAGTTGCATCCATTTACCTATAAAAGCCTTGAGAGTATCTTTTTTTTTATAGCTGAGTAATACTCCATTGTATAGAAATACCACATCTTTTTTATCAATTCCTTAGTTGATGGGCAATCACATTGTCTCCCTGGTGCAAGAACGTAAAAGAGTAAATACAACACAAAATGTACAATAAATAATAAGAAAGGGAAATAAACTGCTCAAAGGAAGGAGCAACTGGGATGAGGGAAAGAAGAAAAAGTACTAAGGCAAATTTCATATATATATATGTATATATACATATAGGTGGATGGTATAACTGTACTGTTGGTGTCTGATGGTTTGTTGGGAACAGTTCATGTTTAAAAGTTTTTTTCTCTTTCCTATTATTTTGATCAATTTTGCTTGCTTGTATCTGGTAATCTGAGCAATTTATGGGATGACAACAACTTGCAATATAACAACCAATGGTGAATTCCTACAATCCTGCCTACTGCCACTATGTATTGTCTCTTTTAAAATATTACCTTCTTATTCTCTTTAATGAGTTGATCAACCTTCTATTCTTACATCTGGTAATCTGAGCAACTTCGTTGAAGATAACAATATGTAATATAACAACTACTGTTAATTCCTATCATTTGGTTGGAAACCCTGCAACATTTCTAAAGTCCTTGCTTTGTGTTGTTTGTATTCTGCTTTTGTTCCATCGATTTTGGTATTTTCTTTAAAATAAAAAAAAAAACAAGAAAAATGTGTAGAAAATTATTTTCATCTATTCATTTTTAAATATCTGTGCTTTAGGAAAAACTGATTAAATTAGTAGAGGAAAGAGGCAGATGGAAATTTTGGTAAAAATTGTGAAAGAAATCCAAATACTTTCAAGTTCTTCAGAAACTGAAGGTCCTGAGCCCTTGTTATGCTCCCTTTAATTTAAAATCCCTGCCCCTCCATTTTACTTAAAGCAGGTATATATAAGCAGGCAGCAAAGATAGAGATGTGTATACATGCATACACATGGTTACACAAATGAATCTGTATATTTCTAAAGGAACACAGGCCGGGAAAGAGGATAATATAACAAAAGAAAGATACTTATTACAAGATAGCTGGAAAATAAAGGGGAAAGGGAGAAGGTTATTTTTTAATTTTATTTATTTATTTATTTATTTTTTGTGGTACTGGGGATCGAACTCAGGACCCTGCGCTTGCTAGGCAAGCGCTTATTCCACTGAGCTATATCCCCAGCCCCAAAGGTTATTTTTTTAAATGTGTGCCTAGAAAAGGGAACAAGTTGGTCTGTGAACAGCCCAAACAAAAGGAAACAGGAAAGGAAGAAAAAGACATAAACCTCCTACCAGGAGCTGTTTCCAGCCCATCACAGCTTGGTGAAAACCTAATAAATGAGACCGAAAAGCTGGGCCAATGAGACTGCCCAGTGGCAAGAGCAGAACTGTGTCCAACATTTGCATCAGACGAATGTTTAAAGTTGAAGGTGATAAATGGAGAGGGCCTCAATTCTGGAACCCAAAGAGGAGTTAACACAAGACATGAGTTGGGTTATAAATAATTAGTGCTTTAGGGATGCAGGGTCTCTTACTGTCCTGGCTGGGCAGAAAGTACCACAGAGGTACCCATGGAGCACCACTGCCAGTCACACGCTTACTGCCCTGAGCCAGCATAGATGTCCTGTCTGCTGTCCTTTTACTTCAGAGCACCACTGTAACTGATGGTTTGGTACCTCCACGCAAATGGAGATGAAATGTTAATGAGTTGATATATAATAACACACTTAAAGATGGTTTTCTAGAAATACTCACGGAGGCTCCAAGGGTATCTGGGGCAGGCTGACTGGCCAGTAGGGAGAAGAAGTCTGTGGAAAAGAGTTCTTTCTGTACAGACTCTTGGGTCACCTATAGAATTTTGATTCAGAATGGGGAAATCAAGGAGGAAAACTCCCCTTTAGTCCCACTGAACATTGCCGTGGGGTGTGGTCAGATGGCTGAGAGAGGTCTGGGCAGCTGGGGCTACCTTAATTCTCAGAGCATCCAGTTAAGACTGCTGGCAGCTGCTGGACTACACAACTAGTTGTCCTAGTTGGCCAGAACAGAGGACCTCCTGAGATATGGACATTTCAGTACTGAAAGTGGAAAAGTACTAGGCAAATTTGGATGATTGTTCATCACATCTTTGTCAATAAGACAAGATACCAACACCTCTAATTCAAAGGAGCAGAGGTAAGTTTTCACTCATGGTTTAGAAGCTCCGGTCCTTGCATGGTCAGCAGCACAGCCGAAGGGCCTGGGCAGGAGACAGCTGCCGTCACCTTACGGCAGCTGAGAAGCAGAGAGAGAAGGGCGGGGCCAAGGAGAGAGAGAAACCCTGCTAGGTCACGCCCCCAGTAGCCTACCCTTTCCAACCACGCCCCACCTCCCAGTACGAAATGTTATGGTTATATCTAGATGCTCCCCAAGAAACCTGACGTGTTTATAGGCCGGGCTTTGGGGAAGTGACTGAACCACAGAGGCATGATGTTCATTGGAGGATTAGTCCTGTGGTAAGTGTAAAGCTCAATGTGATATTAGGAGCTGGTGCCTGGTGTGTGGATGGAGGCCGGCAGGGGTGTGACCTGAAAGGATACCCCTGTATCTCCCTCTTCTCTTGGCCTCTCTCTGTCTCCTGTCTGCAGTATCATGAGCAACCCTCCTCTGCCATGCTAGCCTGCCTCAGAACCATCCATCTATGAACTGAAACCTCTATAAACCAAAAAACCCCTACACCTTTAACTTGTGGGTGTCAAGTATTGTGTCTCATCAATGAGAAAGCAACTAAGCCCTCAGCCCAGCCATAGCATCCCACAATCCAGTCACCTTCCACAAGCAGTAGGAATTCATGAAGCTCTTGGTGGACCATAAAAAGGATACCATCTATACCCTGCCATCCCATTATCAAGAAAGCAATAGAATTTAATATACACCCATGTATTCAAGCAAACCTGGGTCAAAAAAAATCACATCTGTCTTGGTTACTTTTCTATTGTTGCTGAGACAAAATACCCAATGCCCAAAATGAAGGAAGGAAAGGTTTATTTAGCTTACAGTTTGTGGAGGTTTCAGTCCATACTTGGCTGGTTCTGAGGCAGAGTAGCACATGGCAGAGAGTAAATGTTCATAGCAGCAGCACACAGAAAAAAACCACAAGAGCAAAAGGGAGGAATGGCTGCTAGCAGTGTCTTCTCTTCCCTTACATTGTAAACAGGCTACCCCCACCCAGGGGGCATGTAGCTCTCACACAGTCTCCATGCCCTCCTCTTCCACAGGCTCAGGATGTATACAAAATAAGCACCTTAGCTTCCTCCTGAGTCACTCAGCCAAACCTCTAGACTCCCCAAGTTGACACAATGTATCAACCATAACATCTGCATACTGAATGTGTGCAGTCTTTTTTCTTGTCACTATTCATGAAGCAATATAGTACTGTAACTATTTACACAACGTTTACACTGTATTAAGTATTCTAGAGATGATTTGAAGTACACAGGTGGGTTGTATAGGTTACATGCCAATACTATACCATTTTATATAAAGGACTGAGCATCTGCAGATTTTAATGCCTGTAGGGGTTGGGGAAGGCCCCATAGCAACATCAAAGGCAGGTTCTGTTATTTGGTAGCATCAGCCCAAGTTAAACAGGCCAGGCAGAAACTATAGCAAGCTACAAAATCCTCCTGTACATTTTATAGTGCAGGATCTATGGACCCTACAAGTTCTAAGTCTCAGTGTTTAGTGATAGTATTAATAGTCTAGTCTGGATTTAAAAGTACAAAAGTGGCCCTAGGCAAAATCACAATGTTCCCATTTTAGGTGTCCTAAGCCATCACTTTCTTCTCTCAAACAGAACTGAAGTGCTTCCCATTCTCTCTTCCTTATAGTAAGACCTGTTCCCAGGGAAATAACTAATACCAGCAATTTACTCATTCGTGTGAATGAAACAGTATCTCCCCTAGGCTGATTTAAATTGTTGAGTCTCATTTTAATTATATTCTTTCATTCCTTTTGCTAATAAATATTCACTGAGAACCGCCAATGGCAAAGTAGGGAATAGAGTAAGTGAAAGCACCACACAGGCTACCCCCAAAAGAAATTACAAAATTGGGCCTCCATGAATTGCAGGCATCAGCTAGCCAGTAAGAAAGGGGTATGCAGGTGGGTATGGCTTTCCTAACTGCCTCTGAAGCAGGCACTCCAGGCTGGCACTCATAGAGGTGGTTGTATGAGGGAGAGATAGTCATGAACTCCTTGTGGAACTAGTAAAATCTCAAAGAATTGTTTTAGTTATTCTGTGTTCTTAAGTCCAAGATGATGTTAGGAGCAAAGGAGGAGGGGGATGGGAGAAGTGGTCCCAAAGAAGCCTGGACCAGAAATAAAGCTGAAAATGGAGAAAACTTTAAACAGAGAAATGAAAATCTTGATTCTGGCTACACAAAGTCACTTTATTTCAAAGACTATATCAAAATTCCCCAAGGGAAATATTTTATATGTACGGCGATGAAACTATTTCAGTCTCTGAGGCAGGAATTTGTTGAGTAAACATGGTGCATCTTATGGGGGAATTTAATGCAGCTATTTTAAAGTACAATTATAAAATATAATGTCATAGTTTGGGAAAATGCTAACACATTGGCCTTTAAAGTTAGGTTATAAAAAGTTATCTAGGTTATGATGAAGACAATATAAAATTTATACAAGCGTATGAGCAAAGACTAGAAAGGAAGATAGTTAAAAATTGCTGATGTTGAAGCAGTAAGAGTTTGGGTTATTTTTTATTTATCTATATAGTTCTAGTAATATTTGTGCAACAAACATTAGAATAAATCAAGTGGACAGGTAAGATGGGAGATGAATGCTTGTTTATGGAAAACATGGTGATTTGACTGTGAGCTCAGAATAAGCCAAGTGACAGTTATGTGACTCCCTCGAAATAGAACTTGTAAAATCAGACTTCATCAGTGGACATATACTGCAGATCCAACAAGAATAGAAGTCCCAAATATGGGCACCAGGTCCACCACATCTGGAACACCCTGTATTCCTCCAGGCGATCCTCTTGGGAAAAATGCCAATAAACTACAAAACATAATGCGGCACAAGGAAAACTAGAAGCCTGGGAAAGATCTGAAAAGAACAGCAAGTTCTAGGGAGAGAGTTTGGAATTTTAACTTAGAGAAGAAAAGGCTGGGGATGTGTGCATCTGTGGGACTGTCAATGAAAAGCGTGTTTGGACTTTGTAAATTTTATGGGCAGAGTTAGAACAAAAGGACAGAAACTTTAGGGAAGCTTTTTTCTAACTAAATATAAGGAGGAACTTCCCAATAAGAACTGGCAAATATTGCAACAAACTCTTTGAAAGGTAGTGAACTTTTCAGGGAGGAAACTGTTCCTATGACAAGAGCATTGGGAAGACACACTCAACCCTTAGAGCATGCTTCTATCAAATTTGGGAATGTGAGAAATTCTGTTTGGGTCCTACAATTCTTTGGGCATTGGCATGAGACAGGTCAGGCCTTGTATGTGTCTTCATTCTGCTTAGAGACAGAAAATACTACTAGACTAAAGCCAGACGACAAGATATAGATTTTGTCATTTCCCATTGGATGGTGTAGATATAGTGTTTGAGGTTCACTTAAAATTCCACTGCTCCACATCAATTTGATTATTCTCAAACTAATTACTTTTGACCACACTGTAATTACTTCCTTGACCTTTAGTCTAATTACTAAGGAAAGAATTGAGTTATGTGAAGAGTTAACTTTTGAGAAGAATTAACTTTTGTGAAGCATCAACTATGGGTTGGGCACCATACTAGGCATGACATAAGCATGATATTTTTTAACTCTAGAGCTGTAGGAGGGGTGACTGTCTATTCCCAATTCACTGTTAGACAGTGGTTTGATTATGATTAAGCAAACATGCTCAAGGTCTGGCAAGTGCCAGAGCTGGACTTCAAACATGAGGCTGGTTTCCCAGAAGCTCCTCTTGACCAGCCTGCTGCCTCTGCTCTCTCCAAATCAAGTTATTATTACACTGACATTCATTCAGAAGTAACTATAATCCTATCTCTGTGCAAGACCCTTCCTATGTACTTATTAACCTTGTTTTTAAAAACTGAGCTCATTTCTATTAAAGGACCAAAGTCTATTTGTGCTTTCAGTGAGAACTTTCTAACCAGTAACTTTTACCTGAGATCACCAGCTTCATAGCTGTGGCAGAAAGCATAGTATCTCCCAGAGATGTCCACGTGGTGTGATGTTCATGTGGTGTGGTAAAGACTTTTCCAGTGTGATTAAGTTCAAGAGTTTGAGGTGAGGAGATTATTCTGGATTGTCCAGATGGCCCCAACATGATAACAATGGTCCCTAGAAGTGGACAGGAGTGTCAGTGTCAGAGGAGATGTGACAGTGGAAGCAGAGGTCAGAGAGAGAGAAGGAGGCTTGAAGATGCTGTACCGTGCTGAAAGAGGAAGAGGTTTGAACATGAAGGAAGACATGCTCAGCCGAGGAATGCAGGTGACCTCTAGAAACTGGAAAGGACAGGGAAACAGGCTCTTCAGATGAACTCAGCCCTTCAGATACCTGTGGTGCACCGCTAGGTTTTCTAATTTTCAGGAGGAAGATGGTGTTTTATTAGTACATGTTTGTAATTTGTGCAGTTTATAGTCTTGGGGAGTGGCTACACGTCCACTTTTACCTTGTTCTCTCTTTTATCCCCTTCCCATCTCCACCCCCACCCAGCTCCCCAGGCCCCTTTTTGGTGCCTGTTGACACTATTTGTCTTAGCACATGTTATGGTTTGTAATGTTTACACTGATTAGGGTTACTAGGTCCCCGTACATGGTGTATCTTTATTCCTCTTATTTCTGCTGCTTCTCTTTAGATAGTGTTTCAAGCCATCAAGTCTGTGGTGATTTGTTGCAGTAGCAACAGGAAGCTAATGCAAAAGCCTTGAATATCCTCTCTATTTGAATAAATTACCCATTGAAAACATCTTAAGATCTGTGCTAATGGACAGGCCAGGAACTTCCTCAGCCCTGCCTGCTGATGACGTAAATAAGTAATGGCGGTGAGTGTTGGTAGCAAAGCTAGGACCCAGGCTGTAAAGAAAGAAAAAACGGGGAAGGAATGAGGGAGAAAAGCAGAAAAGAAATGAGGTAGAATCAAGAGAAAAGAGCTGATAAAAAAGTAAACCTGGAGAAAACAAAGACTATTTAGATGTCAATGAGCAGTACCTCACTACTAACTGCTGGCATACTAAGAATACCGTATTCATAAGAAGTCTATTCTTCAACTAACTCACAATGTGAATAATATTTCTCCAAGACAGTACCCACAAAAAGTATTAACTTGATTCAAATTGTCAGAAGGGGGGATTTAATTTGTTTCTAAACCACTTGAATTCACTTGAGGCTTTTTTCTCATCTCATGCTCAGCCCAAGAGGGAGCTCAGAAAGCCATGCTAATGGCAGGGATAGCCTTGAGGTCCAAAGAGAGGGGAGGGTCCTCTGTTAAATCAGACACCTGCATAGTACACAGCCTTTCTGCCTGCTCTTGGTCAGTAAGCAGCACTCAAGCTGTAAGGCTGGTAGCAAGCACCTGATTGTATCCTGTTCCGCTCCTCCAGAGAGCAGCTGAGAACCAGGCCCTGAAGCACATGCCTACATGGGGATCATTCATGTAACCTTGGGCCATAGGCAGCTCTGAGCATTAGCTGAAACAAATTGATTTCTACTTAGTTGCTCTGTAAGATTAGGAACTATTGTCTTCCCATAAAATTTGCTCACTTATCTAAGCCAAGGTATAATCTGCTTTGAACTGATACCCCTACCAGCTGTGCAAAATGCTGCACCACAATCTACATGGTCAATGCATCTGTCAAACTGGCTAAGACGATTTTTGAATTTTGAAAAACCACAGTAGCTTACTGGGTGTGAAATCCCAATAGACTTATATTTAAATAAAGTTTAAAACTTAGTATACTGCATTGACTGGAAGTCAGCCCAGATACTGTATTATCTAGTTGTGTGGCTTTAAGGAAATTACTTCACCTCTCTGCACCTTGGTTTCCCACTGGGAGCATCCCTTGGGAATTGCCTGGGCTGAGTTTCTTTAAACCTACGGAAGAGCAGTTGCTTTATTCTCTACTTGAATTTCACTGGCACCCTCCTCTCTCTGCTTCATTAGGTGGTATGGTTTTCTGAGTTATTTGATATGAAAGCCTTCTTCAATGTCAGGAAATATGTCTTCTCTGACTTTAAAATACAGCTGATTTTCTTCTACACTCTTTCATTTACTCTATTTAAAAAAGGCTTATAATTACTGTAAAGCCAAAAGCTTTCAATTTTGATTTTTTCCCTTAAATCACCCTGATAACAGCACAGAGGGGAGGGGAGAGGACAGGTGGTAAATTAACTAATGGTCAACTTGTAACACCAAGTTGGACTGAGTCAGCATGGTTCTGGGTGTGGAGGGCCCACCTGAGGATTGTTGCCAACAGCATAAAAGGAGAACTGGAGGGGAAGATGGTGTTCTGTTGATTCTCCCGGAGAAGTGTGTCACTGGTTTTCCTAATATGAACTCAGCTGTTCTAATCGTCCTCACTGTCACTGAGGATGGCTGTGGTTCTTTTGGGGGGAGCTCTGGTTCTTATTTTGAGCATCGCTTCCTGGCTCCAGTGCAGATCCCTCAGCCTGCTGGCACAGATCCTTCATCCTGCTGATGCGGACTTTCTAGCTTCCACTACTGACTTTTGGGCCTTCCCAGTGCAGATCATTGATGCAGACTTGCATGAGATATTGCCATGGGTTCTAGGTCTTCAGCTGGACTCATGCAGGACATTGCCACGGGATCCATGTCCTCAGCTGGATTCCTTGGGTCTCTAATGCATAGACAGATCTGCACTCTTCTGCATTTGACTTTTTGGGTGAATATTATAAATAACCCTATAAATTGTGTCCTGTATTAAGTCTATTCCCTTGCAAACCCTGACTACAGCAGCAGGGGAGGGAAGAAGGGAAGTAAAAGAAAAGGCAAGGCAAGAGAGGACAGAGCAGGATATCTGCAGAGCCAGCCCCCAACAATCACCAACAGCAATAGCACCCACCTGTGATTTCTGAGTCCTCCTTTAAGCATTAGTTCTTTCTTTCACTGCATAGGTACTGAAGGCCCCTATGTGCCAGGCCTTATCCTAGGCATGAGCACACAGCAATGAACAAAATAGAGAATGCTTCTACCTTACAGGTGTCACTTGCTAGTGGGGCAATAGTACAGCAATGCTGAGTGAAGGAATAGAGTCCGAGAAAGCAGGAGGAGGGTGTGGGGAGCATGCAAGGCAGGTCCAAAAGTCCTAAGTTCCCATGGCTGTGTTTTTAATAATTTGCATGAAGAGGCTGAATACCAGACATCAATGTTTATAGAACTACACAAAATAGTTTTTATTTCAGTTAAATGCAAAAGGGTCTTGGGGAGTTAAAGACATTTGAGGGAGGGCGAAGACAGAACAGTGCTCCTACCCAAGGTGGATCAGAGACAGGGTACACTGAAATAGAGGGGCTGCCTTCATGACAGTTTCTCAGGCTCAGAAGATTTCTGTGCCTCTAAGCTGAGTTCACTAAGCCCCACTTCAGCTTCTTCTTCCCTAACATGCCTGGCCCCACATCTCCCAAAAGGCTATGGAAGAACTGATGAGGAAATGTCTACATCAGGGGGTAGTGTTTCACAGAACGCTTCTGGTAAGATGCAAATTATAAACAGGTGTATTCACATGGTCTAGAATGGAAATCCTGGAGATATAATATTGTGGGGAACACTCAGAGTGCTTCACAGCTCAGGGTATCCAAGGACACCTGAGGCCATGGCCCTGCTTGTGTAGCATACGCACACAGGGGGGTACAGTTACATAACCAGGTAAACGCAGATGCACTGGTTACAGTACTATGTAAGAATGAAAATATGAAATAACAACCTGTATAAGAATTATACAATAAAGATCCAGGTGGTTTTTGCTCTTGTGCTCTTGTGCTCTGCTCCACTCTGCTCCATGCTACCTGCTGTTGTCACTGATGCGGTGCACACATGCAGTCTTCAACCTTGGGACCTCACCCTCGAAAATTTCCCTTGGGCCACCCAAGCAGGCAACAACTGGCATAGTTGGTGGGATACTGAGGTGAGTGGTCTCACAGCAGATGTGAAAACAGCACCCAAAGGTGAGGGAGAGTCCCAGGGAATGGCTGATAAGTAACCCCCAGCCTCACCATAGTTACCTTTAGCAACTTTCTTGGCAGCTTGGAAGTTCCTCGAAGACTGTGAAAGAGTCTGTTTGGAGCCTGGGGATGTCTTGCAAGTCTTAGAAGCAATAGGTACACAAATTCTTCCCCCTCACTGTGAAATGGCAGGGTGGGTAGCTTGGTTGTTCTTCATTCTCTTCTGCTGCATAAATCAAGAAGTGGATGGCCTTGTTCAGCAAGTAGACTAGCTACAGCCGATACAGGAGGACCTTGAGCAACAGCTGGCTGCTGCAAAGCTCGTGTTGCAAGGCATGGGAAGAACTGCCTCTTCTGGAAATGTCTCCAGAAGCATAAGTCCTCACGTCTGAGAAAACCCAAAGGAAAATCCCCTGGTTTTGCATGCTAGGCTGGCTATTCATCAAAAAGTGGAGGTAGAGAAACCCCTAGTCCAGGGAGGAGGACTGGGAGGGCTGCCTACCTCTACCCAGCACACAACATACTTGACCTATGCAGCCATGGGGCTGCGGAAGCTGGCAGAACAAAGCAGAAGGTGGGTGAAACAGTGCCCACAGCTGCTATGGCTGTGGAATGATGGAGCTGATAACAATCAGTTAAGCCCATAGGAGATGTCCCCAAACAGCCAGCACAGCCAGCACCCCTCTACGAGAGCATTTTCTGCAGGATATGCAGAGGACAGCCCCAGAAGTAGGTAATCAGACTGTGATAAATTGGTGGATGGCAGTGGCTCACCTGGTTTGGGAGAATCCACGTGACCTGCCAGAGCAAGTCACTAAATGGACAACCTACCTAGCCTTGATAACTGTGTTACAAGGGCATGCAGCAAGTGATGTTCACAATGCAGTACAGTAGCCCAAATGAGGAACTGCTGAAAGCATGCATGAAGGACATGATCCTGGCAAGCAGACCAGCTGGCACATCCCAGTCAGTGGTACCCCTTCTAGCTCCCTTTACAGATCACCTGATCCATGATGCTGTGGATGCTTTGGCCAGGCTGGGAGACATGGAAGTGAAGCACCAAGGTAAGGTGAGATATGTAAAAGCTGTACTGGCAAGGGTGAAAAAGAAGGGAGCTCCAGGGCCCCTGAAGGTTGGTCAGCACCAGATTTGGACAGACCTGCTGGCTGCTAGCCAATGGGCAGAGCTGCAGACATCGTGATTGCTTGTGACACATGAAGGAGATGACCTACACGTGTACATGACAGTTGGGCTGTATTTCGGGTGTTGATCCTCTGGATGCCGGCTTGGGCAGCTCAGGAGCAACAGATAGGGCACTGACCCTTGCAGAGTGCTGACTTAAGGTGAGATGTATGAGAGCATGGCCAAAAGCTGACCATATAGGCTATCATGGTTCAGGACATAAACCATCCTCCCACTGGGAGATGACTTAACAGATGCCTTCACAATGCATTGCAATGATTGGCCACTAGGAATAGTGTCTGACCAAAAATATTGACTGCTGCATATTGGAATGCTGCTAGGAAAAGCACCTGACCAGGGGCAAGGACCATAAACTTAGCCCTGCAGGTTGAAGCCCTTGCTCAGCATATGACCCAGGCCTTGAATGTTACACATTAGGCTTTGATGTAGCTTATGGATGAAACTGTTCAAATGAACAAACTGGCTTTGCAAAACCACATGGTTCTTCATTTGTTAACTACAATGCAAAAAGGTACTAGTGCCCTATTATAAAAAAGTTACATTTATATATCCCCAACATTTGAGGGGGTAGGATGTGCAGAACCCCTCAGACTGCTTCACAGCTCAGGGTACCCCAGGATACCTGAGAACATGACCCTGCTTGTCTAGCATAGGCACACAGTGGAATGCAGTTATGTAACCAAGACAGCACAGGTAAACACACATCACTGGTTACAGCACTATGTAAGAATGTAAATATGAGATAATAACCTGTATAAGAATTATACAATAAGGACAGCAGCAGCTCTTGCTCTGGTTCTCTTGCATCCTTGCACCCTTGCGCTCTTGCCCGCTTGTGTCATTGTGCTCTACTCTGCTCCATGATGCCTGCTGTTGTTGCTGATGTGGTGCACACATGCATTCTTTAACCTTGGGACCTCACCCTTGAAAATCTCCCTTGGGTTCCCCTGAGCAGGCCAACAAATATTCTAAACACAACCCAAAATCCATAATCTTCCCCTTATCAGAGAACTCAATGCACAAATGATGTGACAGATTTTCCTGTCTTTGCCTTACCAGCTGTAACACTCTAATCTTTGGCCCATGGTATGTGGTTTAGGGATGTAGTGTGGAAAAAGTACAACTGACTTTTTTTTTTGCGGTACTGGGGATCGAACTCAGGACCCTGCGCTTGCTAGGCAAGCGCTTATTCCACTGAGCTATACCCCCAGCCCCACAACTGACTTTTTGTGAACCATGGAATGATATTCCAAAGTAAACATATGTCAGGACATACATATATCAGGCAAATCCATTTCTTTGGCTCTGAATTTGGCCTGGTGATGTCAATACTTAGTTTGTTGTAAGATAGTTCTAGCTGGCATATGCTGTCTGTGCAAGATGAGAAGTCAGAGACCAAAGTGCACAGTGGGAACCAAGAGATAAAGTACAGGAGAACAAAAGATAAAGAACAGGTACTTCTGACAGTACCTCAACAAGTTAGTCTCTCTCTCTCTCTCTTTCTCTCTCTCACACACACACACACATTCATCTTCTCCTTGAGAGCCTTTTGTAGAGCCACAGGGAGTTAAATAAAACTAGTAGGTGCTTTCAAAACATCTCTCCAATATGAAATTCTAGGGCAATACTGAAGAAAACTCAAATTATGTGCCCTAACTCCTCTCTGAAGCATTGCCCGGTGAATCTGAGGCCCTTACAAGGTTTTGTTGAAAGAAGTATCTTTAACATGGAAAACTGATGCCTCTCCTCAAAGAAATGTTTCTTTCTAATGTTTCTATTAATAAATCTTCCTTTTTGATTATTTAGAAAATGTTACAAAATTTATAGATCAGTATCATCCATTATCCCAATGTCCTGAGGTAGCATCATGTAATTCAATAGTCCCCCATATTTTTACAGCCCATGTGTTTAGGATTTTAGCAAATTTAAGATTCTATTTCTTGTAACTGGCTTTCTTTCTCCCTGTAATTTCAGTTACATGTGGGGTGACTGATTCTTGCAAAGGTCAACCGCCTGGAATGTATTTTCAAATGTTAATTTAATGATACCTGTGAGAAGCAAGAGAAATTGAGATGGCCAGAGAATAAACATCGCACAGGTCCTGGCTGTAATATAGAATTTCCTTCTGTATAAGTACAGGCCTAGACTAGAGAAGACAGCATACAGTTTGGCTGAGGGAAGCCATCAGTCTCTGGTCATTCCCTTCTATTTCACCTAACATACTGTCCTAACAAGTTATAGAACTTATGCACAGGAGGGTGGCAGAAAGCTATTTTTTTCTCTTAGTTTACAAGTTATAAAGGTTAAGGCAAAAAACGTGCAGAACTTGTCTAGAGCCATGAAATAAGCCAATGAAATAAGCCAATGTCATGGCATATTTTTTCATATGAAAGCCATTTTGTCCCAGCATAACTTACTGGTCAATCTTTGCTTCTACATTTATTTGGGATGAAACCTCATAATACACCAAGTTTTCAAGGGTCATGATGCTGTGGATGCCTTGGCCAGCCAGTGGGATGTTTTGGTTGTTATTGTTGTTTGATTCTATCTGCCCATCTCGAACAAGCTCCACACTTTTCTCTTGTATTATGGCTTTGTGGTATAGACTCTGGTTTGAATAATAGATAAATTATTTCTGAAAAACTATGGGAAAAACTATGACTCACTGATGTTTGTGTTGCCCACCGAACTAAGTATACTATTGTTATGTTTAGATATAAATATGGCCCTGAAGTATCATGCATTCAGCAGTGGGGCTTTGGGAAGATGACTGGAGTGTGAGTGTGCCATAGCAGATTTGCTGTTAGGTGGGGCTTGCTTGCAGGTGGTTCGCTAGAAGGATGTGCTCTTTTAATAAGTCCCTCCTTCCTCTCTCTGTTTCCTGGCTGCCACGGGTTGAGAGCCCATTCCTCTGCCACATCCCCCTGTTTCTGCCTTGGAGTCAGCCAACTATGGACTGAAACTTTGAGTCAAAGTAAACCTCTTCTTTAAGTTGGAGATACTGGATATTTTTGTCTCAATGACTGGGCACTGATAGAGAAAACTGTCCTATAGCCATGGGCTGTTCCATAATGTTTTAAAAGTATGTCAGGGTAAACTGTGTTCTTCACATATAGCTAATCACTTGACTGTAAGCATCATAAATAGTCCTTTTCATTTGTAGTAATTAATTTGAATACTTTGAAAATAGAACTCTTGCTTCTGTTAATGGTAGGCTGGCTGATGTGGTACATCTCTCCCACTGAGGAACATTCACAGCACAGGGGAACTAGCAAGACAGTGAAAAGTCATGGGGCAAACATACAGAGAAAAGAAAGACCAGAGATATAGGCCTGGCACATAGATCCT
This sequence comes from Dinomys branickii, assembly GCA_004027595.1. NCBI lineage: Eukaryota > Metazoa > Chordata > Mammalia > Rodentia > Dinomyidae > Dinomys > Dinomys branickii. Next base: position 9,472 of record PVLD010002741.1, on the reverse strand, counting down.
ATTTTCCTATAGTACTATTAATAATTAAAGGAAGTCATTTGAGAGATTGCAAGATTAAACAGAGGCTGCCAGCTTCATCAAAGGAATAAAAATAGCAATCCAGGATCCACCACAAAGGATAAATGCTCATGGTTTTCATTGGCACCCCTAAGAAGTACACTTAAGGAATAAAGGTGTTTTAAAACAATTTAATCATCTCTTGGACTGAATGCTAAATTTAAATAACCTCAATCTTGGTATTAAAATTAAAGTGATCTGGGATAACCATGTCCCTTGCTATTTACCAAAAATAAATGTAAATCCTTATATGCTTCAAGTTATTCTATGTTTTTACATATGTAATAAAGAGTAGATGGGTTTTTTTAAAGGCACATTAATTGACAAGACCATTCATTTTAACACCAAGAACAGCAACAGACATTACAAGTAGACCCACGTGGAACTGAACACTACATTTTATAAAAGCAACATGTAAAATGTAGTATTATAAAAACATAATAATTAAAAGTTCATTGCATTTAGATAAGATGAAAGAATTCATGAGCTGTAAGAAGAATATAAGCAAAATGAAATAGAAACAAAAAATGAAAAACATAAAGAAAGAGTGCAGCAGACATAGATGTTCAGTGGGAAAGGTCTAACATACATGTAATGGAAGTACTGGAAGAAGAGAATGAGCCCTGTTTAATGAGATCATGGCTGAAATCTTTCCAAACAATAATGAAAATCAAATATCCTTTTTAAGAAGCTCTAGAGATGTCAAGGAAAACAGTTCAACAGAAAGTCACAAGGCATATCATAATAAAGCTGATAAAGGCAAACAAGAAAACAAACAAAAAATTATAGCAGCAACCAAAAGATCTTCAAAGAAGCAATCATTAGATTCAGATTTATCTCCAACCATAAAGAAATTTTAAAAAACAATAGAATGATATTTTCAAAGAAAATATCTGCATGAGAGAAATCAGCATTCAGAAACAAATCTTTCAAGAATGAAAGTTAAATAGATAGGTGATTAGATAGGTAGGTAGGTAGGTATAGAGAATGACAGACATACATACATACCTTGGATTGTGAGTAACTTGTTCTGTGAGTGATCTCCAAGACAAGTAAACATTTTCAATACATTTTCACTTGATGTCTTGCAATACAAGTAGTATGTGATACTGAACATCATATCATCATCACTGAGATTATGGTTGCCCTCTCTCCCTCTCTCTCTCTCTCTCTCTCCCTCTCCCTCCTGCCCCCCTGCAGCAGGAATGTGGGTGACTATCTCCCAATAGCAAGAAGTTATAGAGGAGATCTAATCCACAGAGGAAGAGGAGAAAAAAGAAGAGAAACCTCTGACTTCAAATGAGACTAGGGAGGTGTGTAAAATGTGGGAAACAATGCAAAATTTTGTAGAAAATCACCACCTGATTTTCTAGCTGCAAAGTTAGTGATGAATCTCTTCAACAACAATGCACTGTCTCATTCCCACAAAATTTTCAAAAGGAGAAAAATGCAACCATCACTGGGTTGGTTCCTTATTAAAAGTACATGAGAAGAAAGATTCCACTGAGCCAATAGCAGTCATTTTGTTAGTGATAGTGAAAGCTGTCTTATACAATAACCCTCCACTCTCTTGTCTCCCTCATACCAGCCATGAAGGTTTTCAAAGGCAAATTCAGGTTATTTTACTTATTTTTCTGTACATTTTGTATTTTCTTTATTATTTTGTATTATATAACAGTATGGCAATCATTTTCATATTCATATTTTGGGGTTGTAGAATGAATAATCTGAGTTTTCAATATTTCTTATGGGTAAATTCACTTTCATATACAAGTGCTTTGGTTTACAAGCATGTTTCCAGAATAAATTATGCTCTCAAACCAAGGTTTTACTGTATATGACACATGAATATATGAGATTTTGTTACCAATACACACATATTATAGGAATAGTAGAGATCACAAAATGAAAATAATCCCAATTGCAAAACAAAAGATATGGGAAAGAATGAAACACAACCCAGATTAAATATGTAGAAAAATCTAAATGAATACTGACTATATAAAACAGTGATAACAATTTCTGATGTGATTTAAATTAGATATAGAATTAAATACATGAAAACAATAGCATATGTGTGAGAATAGAAAGATTTAAAATGCTCTATATTTTTCTTGTTAGCCATAAAGAGGCAAAATTATTCATTTCTACAAAGACATGATAAGTCTGCATCATGTTTTCCTTAGGGGAATCACTAAAACAAATGAACAAACAAAAACAGCAAAGAAATATAGAGCTGTGCACATATATAATCTGTGGCAGATTGTGTTTTTCAAAGAGGACCATGGCAGTATCTATTTTTCCACACACTTTTTGGCAATATAATCTTACTCCTCTCCTTACAATCTATTTCTGCACCACTTTGAGTCTGGGTAGCCAGACTCAACTGCTTTGACTAGAATATGACAGAAGTATCAAATCCAGGATATCCATGAGCTAGTTTAACAGCTTCTACTTCTGCCTCACAGAAACTAATGTTCATGTAAGAAATATTGCAGCAACATATAAAAACACCAAAATGCCACGCAGGATTTGGAGGCAGCTTTATTTAATGTCAACAGGCACCGACCTCTAAAAACATGTCAGGCCCTAGACAGTGGTGGGCCAGCATTCTTATAGGGTCTGTAAGCAGGAACTACAGAAACAGAACACTTGGCTATCTTTGATTGGCTCTTACAATATGCATCATAGTGACCAGCTCTTTCTGGGAAACAGAACTAAAAGAAACTGTAACAGGAACTGAAGTAAACTGGGCAACTAACAGAAACAAGTGTACTGGCAGGGAAGTGTCATTTTCTGCTACAAAATGACCCTCTCAAACAACTACCCAGTGAAAAGCACAAGCCAAATGGAGAGACTGTTCAGGGTGAGATAACATATGGAGGAGGGTGAGGGTGGAAGGCAGGAAGAGAGAGTGAGGGAAGAGGTAGGAAAAAGGGGGTGGAGAGAGAGAAAAAGAGAGAGGGAGAGAAAGCGCACTTCCAGGAAGATGGCAGAGCGGAAAGCAGCCCCAAATCAGCCTGTCCGAGGATTGGAATCTAGACACTGGAAAATAACAACTTGGGGATGAAAAGAAGGATGGAGATGGATCCTTGAGGCCCAGGAAAGATACGGAAGTAAAATTAAAGCCTGCAGAGAAGTTACAGAGACAGACAACAGCACAGAAAAAAAGAAAGGGCAATCTTCACTTTCTCCCCAGCTCCTGGCTTGTAGTGAGAGCAAGAAAGATCAAATCTATGAGACGTAATCAAAGCAGGCAACTCCAGAGATCCTTGGGGAGAAACACACCAGTTAAACAGAGTAGTGGATGCCATGCACTACAACAGCTGGTGAGTGACTCCATTCCAACCATCTGCAATATCACCTGGAGAGAGTGCCTGGTCAGACGCCCTTTTAGGCAGGGGCCAACTGAACCTGAGGCTCAAAGCAGCAGTGAGTTGACTTCATCTCAGAACTCCCAGTGTTGGACCCCCACAGTGACTGGCTGAGGGACAACCACAGGGGATGTCTGTGGTCAGGAAGCTGTGGTCAAGCCTTCAAGAGACACCAGAGTGTTATAAGCTGAATGACTCAGAACCTACCCCACAAGCAGAAGCCAACTTCTGTGAAACTGAAAGCCCCAGAACCAGAACTCCACCCTAACTGTATAGTCAACTTGCTGGGATTATGTAGCACAAACCTGGGTTCTGACTGCTTGCCTTGTCTACCATCAATTGGATAGTGCCCCAAAGCAATAGACCCCAAAAGATAACCACAGGCTTGGAATCACAAGGAAATTTCTTGGTTTTTGTTTGGGTTTTGGTTTGGTTTTTGCTTTGCTTATGGAATTTAAAAGTTTTATTCATTTGGGATTTTCTTTATTGCTTGTTCTTGTGTTTTATATATGGGAACACTGCTTTTAGGAGTTTTCTTTTTTTGTTCTTTTCATTTTCTCCTCCTTTCCTTCCCTCTTGTCTTTTTCTGAAGTTTACTGAGGCTTGAGACTTTGTCCTTCAGACTTGTTTCTAATCTTTTTTCACTTCTCAATTATTTTCCTCTTCTCCCCTTTAAATTTATCCCTTAAGGGTAAAATTGCCCTATTGAGTGGATATTGACTGCATAGAATATTATGGTTTGTCTTATATTTTGTTTATAACTATAAATCTTGTACCTAGATTTAAAGAATACAAATCATTAGTCATCACAGTTTGTCATTTTCCAGTCTATGATTGAAGCTATTGCTATTACTGATTGTACTACCTTAGCCAAAGTGACATAATTGTGATCAATTGATCTTCCTTGTATGCTGTTGTGGTTTGTGTCTGGATGTTCCTCCAAACCTCATGCCATCATGGAGTCGGGGGAGGCCTTTCAGAGGCAGCTGAATCTAAAGTTTGTGATTGGTTCATCGTGTAGTGCCTAGAGTGGTGGTGTGAGTGCTAAACTCACCATAGGGTAGGTAGCCGGAACACAATACAAGGCAGGAAAAGAAGTCTGCTCCTCCTCCTTTGCTCTTGTTGCTTTTCTGTCTTCTGCTGTCATGAACAGTGGACCCCCTCTGCCATACCACCTTGCCTTGGAGCCAACTGATTATGGGCTGAGACGTCTATAAACTATGAGCTAAATAAGCATTCCCTCTTTAATTTGGGCATCAGGTATATTGTCCCAGCAATGAGAGAAAAGTAACTAAGACATATGCCAATACCTAGACTGTGTGGAAGTCATAAACAATACTACAGCTCAATACCAAAGAACGGGGAGTTAGGGCAAACATCTGCAACTTTTAAACCCTAATAAACAGAAAAGGTAGGATCCTGAGACAAACTAAAAGGCCAAAAGCCAGCTACATCTAGAAGATATCTCTGAAAGGTAGTCATTAAGTGGTCACAATACTCGTAATAAAGCTACTTTCCATAAGCAATTTATGGGAAGCTATTTCCCGTAAACGTCAATGAAGAAAACAAATTAAAAATTAGAAAATGAGAAAACATGGAAGCAAGATGCAACCCAGCATCCCCAACTCCTAAGGTAAGTCCAGGGAGTACTAAAGACAAAAGCCACTATTATGGCTTACATCTAGACATCCCCGCAAAGCCTCATGCAGTGATAGGAGGGGCTTTTAAGAGGTACCTGGATCTAAAGTATGTGGTGCTAAGTTAAGGATGTGATGCTGGGATTGATCCATGGTCCAAAGCCATAATTAAGGGTGCCCCACCCTAGATGTGAATGTTATCCATTTGAACGATGGGTACCCTGGTAGAATGCAAGAGACAGAAAGATAGCTGCTGTTGTCACTTGCTGTTTCTTCCCTACTTCACTGCTTGCTGCTTGCTGCTTCACTGCTTTGCTGTTTTCTTCCTGATGAACTATTGCTCCTCTGTCATACCACCCTGCCTTGAAGCCAGCCCTCTATGGACTGAAACCTTTACAAATTGTGAGCCAAAATAAACCTTCCATCCTTTAAATTTGGGTATTGAGTATTTTATCTCAGCAACAAGAAAAAATATCAAGACAGACACCCAGCTGAAATTTCTGAAATGGCAGTAGTGGTAATAACAAAACTGATGGATAGGTGTCTTGACAAAACCAAAACAGACATAATTACACAGATAATTAGAGATTATGATCATAATAAAAGAAATGGTTACTGAGTCTAGACTATATACAGATTTTAAAAAACAGAAATTATTATTACAATTGTAATTATTATTACAATTTAAAGGGGAGAAGAGGAAATAATTGATTTGTGCTGGATAATCCCACCAATCTAAGCACTAGATATGGAAATTACGAATGTCCCATATATGAAAGAATTAGATTACATAAAACAGATCCAAACAGATATCCAGGTCTATTGAAAATATATGCAGCAGAATCAATTGATGTGAAGATAGACTATCAGATCTATAAGACAGAGTTGTGGTTGGCAATCATTAAATGAGAAATTTCTTAAAAATAGTAAGGGACCACACAAAAAAATCAATCTAGCAGTTACTAGATGACACAAGGAAGAATACTATAAGATTAACAGAAATCAATGAAAACTCAAAAGATAACACAGAGGACATAAAAATTTGTTCACAGAAGCAATAGCAGAAAGCTTTCCAAGCATATAAAAAGAATCTGAGATACAGATTTGTGAGGCATATAGAAAGTCAAATAGCCATGATCAGAAAAGAGTTACATCAAGGTGTATAGTACTCAAGATTCCAGAAATTTTTCAATTCAAGAGCAGAATACTAAAAGCTATTAAAGGCCAGGTTTGGTGGTGCATACCTGTAATCTCAGCATTCAAGAGACAGAGGCAGGAGGATTGCCACAAGTTCAGTGAAAACCTGGTCTACATAGTGAGTTCAGGGGTAGCCTGAACTATACAGTGAGATACTGTCTCAAAAAACCAAAAAATTAAAAATTAGAAAAAATTAAAGCTGTTAGAGAAAACAAACAAATCTAGCACAATTTATAATAGCTAAATCTTGAAGACAACACAAACACCCATCATCTGAGGAATGGACTAAAAAGATGTGGGTTTTTTTTTAATATAATGGAATACTTCTGAGCCATAAAAAATGACCAACTAGAGACTTTTATAGGTAAAGGGATGCAACTTGAGACCATACTCATAAGTGAAATAAATCAGATCTATATGTCTAAACATCATATTGTCTCACTAGTTGAGAAATTGAATAAGTAAATAAAATACAAAATACACAATAGATATTGCAAACTGGGAAGAAACTGTTCAAAAGAAAAGAAAATATGATGGGGAAAAGGGGAAAAGAAGAAAGGGAAAAAGAAAAAGAAATATATTTATACACAAGATAGTTAATATGTTATACAGCTAGTTTCTCTTAGTTCATTAAAAAAAAGGTTTGTACTAATATTGTTTGAATAAGATAACATGCCTATATCTTGTACACTGAATAACTGCAATGAAGACAACCTTTTGCAATGTATTAATTATTGTAACTATTAATTTTTTTTTTTTTTTTTTTTTTTTTTGCGGTACTGGGGATCAAACTCAGGACCCTGCACTTGCTAGGCAAGTGCTTATTCCACTGAGCTAAATCCCCAGCCCATAACTATTAATTATTGTAACTCTCCTACTAACCTGTCTTGAAACTCTGTTTTATTGTTATTTTTATTTTTTCTCTTAAAAAAATAAACAAATCACCTACAAAGGAAAACCCTACAGAATAATAGCAGACTTGTTAACACAAATTCTTAAGTCAAGGATAGGTTGAAGTGAAGTATTTCAAGACCTAAGAAAAAACAATCTTTAACCCAGATTGTTGGCCCCTGCAAATTCGTCTTCCAAAATCAATGGAGAAATAACATACTTCCATGATAAAAAAATACTTGAAGGAATTTATGACCATCAAAACAAATTCCAAAAAGTTCTGAAGGATATTCTAGAAAAAGATGAGACAAAAATTCCAATAATTCCAATAGGATGAATCTACCAGCCAAGGCAACCAATTAAATAGAAGGAAAAGGAAATGAAATGACAACAGGAAAATAATATAATGACAAGGATAAATCAATACATATAAGTTATAGCCATCAGTGTGAATGGTCTCCATTCACTAATCAATAGAAAAAGATTGGCAGAAGGGACAAAGAAACATAATCCAACAATATGCTGCCTACAAGAAATATATTTAACTCAAAAAGTAATTCATAGACTGAAAGTCAAAGGATGGAAAATAATACACACAACAGGAACCTCGAAAAAAGTAGGAGTAGCTATTCTATTTGCATAAAAATTGGATTTCAAGACAAGGCTCATCAGAATAGACAAAGATGATCACTACATACTTGTTAAGGTTACAATGCAAGCGGGAGATAATAATGATAAATGTATATGTGCCAAGTATCACCATACCCAACTACATAAGACAAACACTAATGGACATGAAAAATCAGATAAGCACTAACGCAATTATAATGGGAGACCTCAACATCCTATTGTCACAAATAGACTGCTCTACTAGACAAAAATTATGAGAGCCAAACCACACCTTTTGAATAAATGGACCTAGTCTTTTTTTTTTACACTTTTATTTTAAAAGTAAAAGAACAAAAAACATATTAACAAACAGACACAAAGTAGCATGAGAATAGTACAATCAAAACTGAGTTACAGACAATGTGACAGGGAATTAACAATGGTTGTTGCATTACATATTGATGACTTCGAAGTGTATACTCAGGAAAACAGATATAGACATGCAAAATTGTTGAAACAAATAATCAGCAACTATTCCTTACAATAAAGTGACCTAAGTCAGTAGTACAACTATGATATGCTGCATATACATACATACTTACTTACATACATAGATAATTATCCCTTCTTTTTTCGTTTTTTTATATAATTTTTTAAAGTGTGGAAGAAAAAGAACTACATCAACAAAAAAAAAGAGGAAAGCATTAACAAAGAGACACAAAGTAGCACAATGACAGTATAATCAAAATTGAATTATAGACAAAGCCACAGGAAACCAACAATAGTTGTTGCATTGCATATTGATAACTTCAAAGTGTACGCTCAAGAAAACACATATAGACATAAAAGATTGATCAAACAACCAGTCATCAACTATTCCTTACCATTAAGTGACATAAGACAATAGTAGAACCATGTTAGCCATCCTGCACATATGTATATACATACATACATACATACATTTTTGCCTCTTTCTTTTCTCCTTTCCCTCATCCCATCTGTTCTTTACTTTTGAACAGATTTCCTTCATGTCTGTTAGTTTATATTCCCACCCTCAGGTTCTTACACCACTGACACAATACGGTGCCTGCACATGTACCTCTGATTTATTTCACTTATGAGTATGGTGTCTAATTGTGACCATTTGCCTACAAAGGCCCCAAATCTGTCCCTCTTTATAGCTGAGTAACATTCCATTATATAAAAATACCACAGTTTTTTAATCCAGTCTTCTGTGGATGGACATTTGGGTTACTTCCACAACTTAGCTATTACAAATTGCGCTGCTATAAACATGGGTGCACATATATCAGAGTGATAAATGATGTTTTCAGATCTTCTGGGAAAATACCCAGAAGGGGAATAGCTGGTTTGAATAGAACCTCTAGACCTAGTTTGCTGAGAAATCTCCAAACTGCTCTCCACAGTGGTTGCACCAGTCTGCAATCCCATCAGCAATGCAGTAGAGTCCCTATTTCTCCACAACCTCGCCAGCATTTGTTATTGGATGATTTTTTAATACTGGCCAATCTTACTGGGGTGAGATGAAATCTCAATGTTGTTTTTATTTGCATTTCTCGAATGACTAAAGATGTGGAACATTTTCTCATATATTTATTTGCCATTTGTATTTCTTTATCTGAGAAGTGTGTATTCATCTCAGATGCCCATTTCTGGATTGGGTCTTTGAATTTGGACAGGTACATG